>CM042434.1:19880591-20133091 GCA_023631565.1 Gymnocephalus cernua
AGTACTTATTGGACTTTAACTTATCATTGCACTTACAATAACGAGCGTAGCTGTCCTCAATTTAGGTCATCCTGTACGTCTCATCTCCGGTTTCTCCTGCATGCATCCACCGTACGGCACACACATGTTCCCAACCGAGACAAGCGGACCGTACGGTTCGGATGTTTTTTCATGAACCGTAACCACCCCTAGTAATTAATGTGATAACTGTGATGGGAAGAACACAAATATTGGACAACAACATTTGGTGGGAAGGGAGTGATCTGTCCGAGCTCACATCAGGTCTATGTGAATAGGGGTCAGAGGTCAGGGCCATGTCACATGCTGGATCTTTTTCTTCACCTCTGGAGACTTCATTTCACCCTGAAGAGATGGAAGATGAAACATCAACAGGTATTAAAAAAAAAAGCGGTCAGACAATTAATCAATGCCACACATAATGTAATGCAATGTGTTCTTGATCCATTAGCATACCAATATTAATGATATAAAACATTTATGGATTAACAATAATTTGCTATCATGAGTTTTCTGTTTTGCACAGACTTAAAAGATTAGAGTTACAAACACACTGTTTTTCTTTGACAGTTTTGCCCCCACATGATTTGATCTCTGTGGTCAATTATTTTAAAAACAATTCCTGCTTGTCTTGAATGTTTTGCTATTTTTAGGGGTATGTAGTTTTTTTTCTCAGTGTATTGCATTATCAATAGTCATGTGTATTGTGAAAGTATTGTAAAATTGTTAAACACAAGCAATACAAAACAATATTCCTTCAATCACACAGAAAGATTGGGGGGTTATGCATAACTGAGGTGACAGAACAAAAAGTTCCTACCGAGCTGTTTGCTTCTCGTTTGAGGTTCGCTGTGTCAGTGCTGCAATGAATGGATGAGGAAGATGTGTTTCCAGATAGCCTGCGGATGGGGTTGGACAGGCTTGCAGCAGGAGGAGGTTTTAACCGGTCAGTGATTCCTGCTGACACAGCAGTTCCCTCTGGTTTCTTTACTTTTAGTGGGCCAGAGTGAGAGGCACTGCCATCAAACACAATCAGAGGCCTTTTCCTATTGTGGTCGTTACTGGAACTGGAAATTACCAGACAACAGTGACAACAATAATCAATCATTTACACTCAAATGGATTAAACTCATGTTGATGGTAAGGGATCGATTTTCGACCAGGTGCACAGGGTGACATTCTGCTCTGCGCTGACATGTTTCCCTGAGGCGCACTGAGATGCCTGCCCACCTGCTCGGAGCAGGACAACTGCACAGCGCAACTGTGGACTGTATCTTGAATTGTTGAAGGCACATGCGCATACATTTCCTTCTCCGTTATACAACATGAAATCAAGGAGAGGGTTAACTTTTCCTGCCACAGCTTTCCGATCGTGGTCAGATAGCACAGGGGGGACACTTTCAGGGTTTTTCCTGACTCAGAATGAGCCTTTGGGGAGGAATACGCATGACAGTAAGCATGATCGGTTTGCGTACAGTAAAGGCAATGACTCTGTGTTACCTTATTTGAAAGATATCTATGCATTTACCTTTTATTTCTGACAATTTGATAAGCAAAAATGTTGATTAAGCTTGAGTAAATGAAACCCCAATCAACAAAACTGCTTAAAAAAATAATATTAGTATTTAAATACCACCGTTAAAATCATCGGGAGAGTCCAACACAGCCAGACTCTGGACTGTAGCGCTCCTATTTAAATGTATGCTCTGCTTTTCAACTGTTGTTTGATGAATTGCCATTAAACACATTCAGAGAGGATTTAAAGTGGTATTTTTCTCTCAATTCTTATTTTGACGCTGATCTTAATCTTATAAAACTGTCAGATAAATGTATTTCCCTCGGAGATTTAGTGGAGTAGAAGTAGAAGTACAGCCCTTGAGTAAAAGTTACTTTACACCACTGACTATAACTGCCTATGAAAACACAGTCACGTCCATATTGAAAGCATCCAGTGTAGTTGGCGTTACCTGACTGACCTGTGAGCGGCCGGTGTCTGTCTCGCTCGGGTCTTCTCCATCCTCTTGCCCCAGCGGCTGTCGGGTAAAGTCCTCTGCGGCCGCGGGATGACATGCCGGAGGTAAAGCTCTGTGAGCTGGTCCCGACTCTTACAGTCCCTTGTACTGACATGTTTCTGATTCAGACAGAATAAAACACTTTTAGCTCACATTCTACGATAATATTACAAAATGAATAAACGTTAAAGAAAACCGCTGCTGATGAAACAAGTTTACAGACTGTTAGCCGGTGTGCTAATATTATGGTGTCCTTTCTAAACCTCCGCATTAGAAGACCTTTTACACATTTCTCTCCACACATTAACTCACCCCACATAATATCAGCTGCATAAACTCTTGAGACAACAGCTCAGGGTGCAGTAATAGATCCACATCCGAGGTACAGACAGTCTTTCCATCTTGTCCCGTGGAAGTCGCCATATTGGATTCTTATTGTTTTCCCGGCATGCATCGCGTCATAACAACACGGCATGTCATCATGTCATATGATGTCATTCACTAAAGGGTGCCTGCACCATCCGTGGCCTGCGCGTTTCTATGAAAAAATATCAATGTATTGTTCTTTTTTTAAATCAGAAATTATCAGTGGTGGAAGAAATATTCAGATCATTTACTGGTGTAGAAATACTAGTACTATACTTTGCACAAGTAAAAGTAATGCATTCAAAACCTTACTTAACCCTTGTGTCCCGTTGAGCATGCAAGTTTTTTTGTCACTTTTTCCGATGTTTTTGTTGATTTTTTTTCTGGGCTTTGACATTTTGTTGTTGTTGTTTGACAGAAAAACAAGAATACGGTAAATCTTAAAAGTGGTGCTTCCGTCCTAAATATGCTTTTAAACGAAGGTTTGACTTGCGTAAATTCACAAAAAGACCCTAGGTTGCATTTTGGTGAGAGTTACGCTTTAAGTAAAAGTAGCCCAACATATTAGTACTTAGCCTACAGTATGAAAGGTAAAAGTGCAGTAAAATGGTCCCTGTCAGTGTTTTATATGTAATACAGATTTTAAAAACAACTGTATATCAAGGGAATGCCTAAACAAATAAATATGTAAATGACAAAAAGACAATAACTGTACATATACTTCTTTGTTTCGGTTCAATAATGTTATTCATTTTGTTTGCATACTATTGTGATATTGTTGCACAGTTCAGTACAGGTATTGCGTTTCATACAGTACACCTTTGTGTGATCCAACTGCTGATATGTTCACTTGAATTTACATGTTAGGTTTGTTCCATATGTACAGACCAAACACTGGCTCTAGTTATACGTTTTTACGTTGCCTGAAGGCCACCATATAGGTTCCACTAAATCCTACACACTGGCCCTTTAACATCATGCCAGGTTGATGTTTTCTGGTTGTTAAACACATTAGACTTTTTGTGATTCTGTCTTAATCGGAGTCATGCTTCAGCATTTGGAAATTATATCAAACATGTCATAACTAGCCGACTGTATTTAATGATTTTAGAGCAGTTTAAAAAGATAAGAGGCCCTTCCGTTTGTAATGGCTTGTCTCGATCAGTCACATGTTTATACGTCTCAATCATGTCCTCTTAGTGACGACCAGATCCTGTTTTCAATCACATGCTGATTTAATCATTGATCGTGTACTTGGGTATCTGAGAGAGATATATCTATATCAATTACAGCAGTTAGAACTGAAGAAGCCGTTCAGATGAATGGCAAATGTCTTCAATCAGAACATATATAGATAACATAATCAAATAAACACTCTTCTCATTGGTAGAAAACGAGAACATATTGTTTATTAAACTATTATAATGACCACTGCATAATTTGTCTTCATACTGTGTTTCACAGCTGCATATAAATGTAACTCAGCTGTGGGTATGTAGACAACATACAAACCAAAAATCATGTCCCTGAGCTTATACTGGTTTAGCCTGTTGTAGGAAACTACTGCAGCCTCGGAGGAGTTGTTGTCGCAGCATCAGATCATAAAGTAAGTGAGTTAAATGATTAAGTTAGGACAGTAATGTGATGTAGAAGCAACCATGTGATCTAAATTAAGAGGGAGAGGTTGTGCGTTGGTTGTCATGTGTTGGCACATGAGTAAATGTACATAAGGCCTAATTCACATTTAATTTGTCATGACTCTTCTTTAGTGTGTGTAAAGGTAATGTTATTGTGTGTCTACATTAATGGAAACCACTTCACATTTTACCTTACACATTAAAGAATCAATGTATGAGAACGGAGGAAAGTGATTTACATGTAGGCCTAAATTCAGCACCTTTCATATTGGACATTAAATGAGTACTTGTTCTCTCCCTGTGGTTCAGAAGTTAGAAAGATTGTCAGTCTACGTGGACAACTATTGAAGTGATTGGTTTATAACGTTCTTGAATTATGTGTTTCAGGTCAAAACCATTAAACAGCGCTATGTGCCGAAGTTTAAAGCTTTTATTTATGTACTTATTTAACTAACAGGGACAATAGTCAGTCACTGACTGTCCCAGAATGATCTCTGTAGCTAAATTTCATCAGCAGTCCCTGGGCAGGCAAATCCTCAAAGGAGTTATGACGTCAAATGTTATGATTTGGGTACAGAGAATAAAAATGATAGGCTACATCATACAAAAATTAAAAACACGATTAGTTGATGGATAGAAAACTTTATTGTCTATTATGATAAACCATTAATCGTTTCAGGAAATTTTCAAGCAAAACTTCCAAACATTATTAACATAATTATAACATAATTGGCATGCCTCTCAATTATGAGAATGTGCTGCTTTTCTTTGTCTTATGTGACATTTAGTTCAATAACTTGGACTGTTGGTCAATAAGAGAAGATTGTGGAAAGATGCCTTTAGCCAGTCAGCCTGGTCTGTCAGAGGTTCAAGAGAGTGGAATATAAACTAACTAACTAAACACTTACCAATCTTTCAGTAACCAATTTAAACATTGGATAATACACGTCAGCAATAACTCTCTTTTTGCGGCTGCTATCTATATTGCTTGTTGCTTGGTTGCATGTTTGCAATGTCGTTCTATATGTATATATGTCGTGTCACTACTACTTCTGCTTTAACAACTGTGTGTCCTTTTACAATTTTTACACTGCATGTCCTGTTTTTGATTTGATGTGTTCTTCAAGGAGGCCATCTGTAATACCTTGGCTAGGGACAACAGATGAAAAACAGCCTTTTGTCTACTTCTGGCTCTTTTTTTTACCATCTCTATTAATTTGCACTGTTTGAGGAGTCAAATAAACTGAACTACAACTACAATCTTAACTTTTGATAGGCATTGTTCATCATTTTTAATCACTTGATTGGGAAAACAATCACTAGATGCCAATAGCCATCACATTAATTGAGCCAGCTCTGTAAACATATTTTTCACATTAGCAGTTTTGCTGTATCAAACATTTAGACCACATCTCATCCACCCCACTTCTTCTTGTCAATATGTTGTTGCTGTTGTTGCTTGAGTTTAGTGACCTGGCTCCAGACCTCTGGATCAGAACCACTATCTCTGATTTGTTCAGCAATTTAAATATAATTAATGAAGTTAAACAAAATCGAAATTCAGTCTGACAATAACTCTGAGAATTCCGCAGGAAATAAAGCAAACTTAATTTACAATGAAAGAACAGCACCATCTTCCTGTTTCATGCTGTACAGCAATTATACAACCTCTATTTGGCTGACTGAGACTGCCAGTATTATTAATGATGGTCTTTCAGCTTTATAGCATTCATACAAATATCTCAAATATTTTATCCATATCAAAATGCCACACATATTTAGAAAAGGTTGAATCAAAACCACAGTGCATTCACTTCCTTTGTTCATTCAGCCTAAATGATTAGAAAAAAAATAGTTACAATTCCAATGGGATTACCTAACCTGATATAATTGAATATACACACCCCTGTGTTTGTTGTTTTCAGCAGATACACATCCACTCACAGTGAATAGATGTCTTCCTCAGTATCCCAGCAACCCATTTCCATTATGTACATTGTAAAAGCTGTTGTTTTTCACCCAAGCACTCAGCAGTCTGTCAATGCAGCCTCTTGTACAAACTGTATTTATTTACCTGGTGTCGTTTATCATCAAAAGATAAAATGTTCAAGTAAACATTCACAGATCAATAACTGACACACAACTGACACACTTTTTTGTTGACACACTCAACAGTTTCAACTCACACAAGGTTGTGTTTCTGCACAAATCTTATTAAAATAAGTTCTTTTTAAAGACGTCAGTTAAAAGATAACGGACTATTCTCTGAGAACATCACTAAACATTAATACCTTGTATGCTTTTTTTTTTTAAACTCATCACATTGACTGACAATAGAATTATTCTCACCACTACTACTCAAAGCCTAAAGATTGAGTCTACAGTCTGAAGAAACAGAATGAAATTGATGAAACACTTTAGGGACAAATTATGAAACAGAGAAGTCAATTGGCAATGGAGGATATGAAATTGTTTAGATGGCATTCATTTTCAGAAACCATAATGGCTACGAAGTTATATCCACCAGTATACCTGTAGACTGAAAGCAGCAGACACAATAATCTCACCACAAAGTCCCTTCAGTAGCTGTTCTGGAGCTTTCGACTTATTCACACAACCTTCCTGAGCAGATGGAGTTGTCCAGTTCTCACAAAATTGTCGATATTTAAATTTTGATTTCTCTGAGCACTTTCAGGACTTCTTATCCATGTTGGCTTACAAAATGAAGACTGAAAGTTCATTCTTGTGGTAAGATTATTTTGTTAATGACCAGTATAGTACTATACTGATACTATGGTGCTGATTGCTTTTCATGAGGAACAGAGTTTAAAACAGTTGATAGCAGTGTCAACACCTGCTGGTTTGTGCATCGACCAACTGGTCCTCCTTGTTTTACACAGCTGACTGAGTCTCGCTGCACACGTAGATGTTGCTGGGCCTCACTCTCCTCCGGCTCCTGCCTGGCACTCTGGGACACAGTCTGCAGCTCTTGGGGATGAACTCCTGGCAGGCCTCCCTGAACTTTCTAATCCTCCAGCAGTAGATGACGGGGTTGAAGACCGTCTTCAGGTAGCTGAGCCACAGAGCGCCTATGCTGATTGGGTAGAAGACCGAGCTGTAGTAGAACTGCCGGCTGAACACGGCCAGCAAGCTGACAACCGTGTGCGGCAACCAGCACACCGAGAAGCCGACAAAGAGGATGAGGATGGTAGTGAAGGCTCGGGTCTTGAAGCTCATGTCCACCTTGATCTGAGGGGGCCGCTGCAGCCCAGTTAGTCTCATTTTGCTGACTTGGTTGAGGGCTGGCAAACAGGAATGCTCACTGGTGTGGTTGTGGATGCGCAGGGTGTTGCGGCGCACTGTGTTGAGGATGCACATGTAAGAGTACAGCATGACAGCAAATGGTACAAAGAATACTGCCACTGCCAATAGCACCGTGTATCCCCGGTCTGCCAAAGAATCACTGTATCCCAGCACACACTGCGGTGCCCAGGCACCCCCAATACCTGCTGCACCCGTCCTCCACCCGACTACAGATGGCAGAGACACACACAGGCTCAGCAACCAGGAACCTGCAATCAACAGTTTAGCTCTGTGTGGGGTCAACTTGTCCTGCCGCTGCACAATGATGAGGAAACGATCCACACTGATTATGAGGAGGATGGACACCCCCTCCAGGACGAACAGCCAGTACAGCATGATGGAAGCTCGGCAGAACCCGCTTCCAAAGCTCCAGTCGGCAGTGGCCACAGTGACTGCAGTGAAGGGCATGCAGAGCAGAGAGAGCATAATGTCCGAAAAGGCCAACGTGGCGAGGAGGAGATTGATAGCAGAACGCATGGCAGGTTTCTGGTAAACAATCAGACACACAATTGCGTTGCCGAGGAAACCAATAGTAATCATGAAAATCATTATGGCTGCCAGGGTCACACGCAAAGTGACTGATATGAGGGGGGTCGTGGCTTCTGATGGGAGATTTTCTGCTGCTTCCTCTACATTGTCCGGCCCCATGAAGCCGCACTCTTCCAGCAGGCTTTCATTACAAAAAGCCATAGCAGCTATTATCAAGGGATGTCAGCCCAAAAGAAGGTACATGTTTGATTATGGTTGTGGTATACACATTAAGTTGTCCTCCAGCAGTTGGTCTTCCACGGCAATATCTGAGATAGAAAGAATATCGACATATGGCATTTAAAAAAAACAACAACCTATAAACAAACATACATAAGAGTTTATTCCTGAGGACATTTTCCATGATTTTAATGGATGTCAACAGTGCATTACATTAATGCTGTCTGTCTCTTAAAAAGCTGCTGTAAACATGGTGAGTGTCTAATTGTATAGTCAGAGGAGTTCAGCTGCCTCGTGATCTATTACTCAGTGATAGTTGTAAATTTGAAACAGTGAGAGGAGGAATGACTTCTCCATGATGCTGAAGGAGTTATATAAGCAATAGGACCGACCCACAGACACACCATATTGAGAGATAAAGTCACACAGAATTGACATGAGCTGCCCACTGGCTTGAATGAGCTTGATGATTAACATCTCTACAGACTCACATGGATGCATCTAGAAACATACACAGTAGCAACCCTCCAACACACACAGTACATGTAATGCTTCACACATGAATAGAATACACACATTTACACACAAGTATTAGTACACACCCATAGTACAGCCTGTCTTCCTTCGACTTAGCAGAAGCTTATTTATTCTCGGATAATTCTCAGGCTCTGATGCAACCTTGATAAAACAGAGAGGCATCCTCAGGACACACACACAGGACAGGACGTCTGTTGCTATGGTTTTCACCTCCTGCTTCTGGTGGTGGGACAATGTTAAGGATGTGTTGAGGTCATTCTGGCATTCAGGTCTTAGATGTGGTCCTCCCAGGTGGACTAGCTGGCTAGCTGGGAGACAAGAAGACCAGTTAAGATTCATAACTTCCTGGGTGCCCAGATAGCTCAGTTGGTAGAGCAGGTGCCCATATATAGAGGTTTACTCCTCAACACTTTGCTTTGCTGCATGTCATTACCCCCCCTCTCCACTTTCATGTCTTTAGCTGTCCTGTCAAAATAAAGGCTGAAAATGCCCCCCAAAATATTCATAACCCTCCATAAATTACATCTTTGACATTTAGTTGTGAAAAAGGTATTTTTTACAGCAGATATTTTCCCTTTTCATCAAAGTAGATGTTGCTAATAACAGTAACGATGGCTTTGTTCTGTGGCTGTGTGACAATAAGCCAGCATGCACAATTGCAGGATGCTGAAACTGAAGCAGCTTAATAAAATCCAGCCATCATTAATTTTAATTATTTACATCTGTGCTTTTCATCCATTTGTCTTCTGTGAATAAGGCCTTAAGGATACACAGAATTACTGTAATATAACTAATGTTAATAGCCAAAATAAAAAATAAAAGCATACATTATCTAAGTTTGAATTAACTTACAATTAGAGGACTGTTATCTTAATATATGATGGTTCACTCACACATGAGAAAGGAATTGGTCCCTTCAGTGACCGTAGCTACATTCTTGCACAAAAACATCATAGGCCACTGCAAAGTGTTGCTGGTTGTTGCCAAGGCAACAAGGTCACCAGTTCCATGGCAACAAGCAGTCTCTACTCTCATCCTCTATGATGAAATATTTTCTGTATCACAGGGTTTGCAATTTAGTACTTTTTTAGGACTTAGTCTCACTAAATAAAAAACATGTTTTTCTTGACAAACATAAAGGAATGATGCATCAGTGTCAGACACTACACATGTCTTTGTTAAGGTCTTTATCTTTAAGTATAATCAATAAAGCTAAAGTCAAAATGCCTAAATGCCTAGCTTTATTGTTAGAGAAGAAAATAAACTAGGCCTGTGAAGAAAATAAGAAACGATGGGATCAATACACAACTAGGCAATACAATGCTTTTCAATTTGAATACATTTACCTTTCGAAATGGTTAGCTGCAAATTATGTAAAGACAATGAGCTGACTTCCCCTGCGGGAGGCTCCTTTCTGCTTATTTCAATAAAAACATGTGGTTTTACTCAGCTGCTCTGCTCTGCTCAGCGCAAGGGCTGATTCTATAGGCAATGAGAGACTGATGTGACAATACAGAGAAATATTACAGCATGATACAATCTAAATAAAATACAAATTCATGGAAAAGGCCTCTTCATTTTCTCATAATTCATGTTATGTTTCATTAAAAACAGCATCCAGATGTAGTTATTCATTTTAGAGGATTATGGTGGCATCAGCTCCTGGATGCAGGCTTATGGTTCCTATAATGCCGTAGGCATATATGTGATGCTATGATCTTTTGTCCCTGTCATTTTGGTTTTGATAATCCATTGCTTACATTCAGAGAGCCGGCACTGAGCCTGCACTGTGTCCTCACATTTACATATTAGCCTGTTTCTCTCCATCACCAGTCAATCACAGGCAATCTGTCTGCATCACCACTGGAGGACGAGTCGATGCAAATTCATTAGATAGGCTACATTACAGGCATCGGAAACAAAAATACAATTCCCCCCTCTATGCAGGGAATTAAAGCAATACATTTTTAAGCGTTAACCAGACATAATATAGGCCTACCTTGACGTTACATTTGATATCAGGTGTCATGCTCTCGTCGAGCCAGTCAGCTCGATGATCGCGTTTCCCTTCCTGCACGTCGAGCTTTTCTCAAAATATCCCACTTAGAACAATTTACTGCCGTATCGATCGCCATCGTACCGCCTGCGGATGATGCTGACGCCAGAAGAACAGGTGGTCACTGATTTAAAGGAGCAGTGCGGCGAATGCATGTATTTGGAAGTTGAAATATTTAAACAGGTATTTTGGATTCTCTTGCACATGGATCATTTAGCATATCCTCATTGCACAGCACAACAAATAATAAGGATGATATTATTAATAATAAGTTGTCCAATGTACTACATAAAGAGAGGATTGCACATTTGAATTGTTTTTATTGAAGATACACATTAATTAAGAAGACATATTGTAGATGTTGGTGCATGAGATGATAAATGTCACCAACCACGGGAGAAAAAAAAATCCAAAAACATTTGCAGTATTTTGAATAAAACAATTGCAGACAAAAGCATCTCATCTCACAGGCCTCATATGGAATCTTACACACACAAAAGGAATACTATTTACACTGAGCATTTGCTCTAATCCTCAAGTGATACAGTAGTAAGTACAAAAAGGACACATTTTATAAAATATATGGATTTACAACATCAAAGTTCCATTTAACTCTTATTTCCAAGCATTTGAATTTGTTATCAACTAGGCAAGAATATCGGCATTATGCATGTATATAATAAGCAACACTAACTCCAATGACAGACTCAGTCTCACATCCACTAAACCTCCAATTTTGGATTGTGGTTTTCTCCTCTTGAATTAGTACATTGCTTTACATCTTATTATATTAAATGAATCCAGAAAAAAATATTTAATTTGCTTTGCCTTTTGCACTTTACGTGCCTCAATTATTTTGTCCAGAAGATGGCAGTATTGTGCCTTATAAGCCTTCAGTTGTTGAAGCATTTGTGAGACATTTATGTGTTGGTATGTTTAGGTTTTTATAAGTATGAATAGGCTTTTTTAATTAAAGCACTTCTTTTTTTCGAGCATCAAATGTTGATAATAATTGTACAGTAATATATACAGTGAATATATTGGTAAAATTCTTATATTATATTTTGAGGAGGTATATCACACATCGTTAATAGAATGCTGGCTGACTCCAGATGTGCAGAATAATATCTGTAGACGCAGATTTTCTACATGTAATTTAATTGCAATTAATTTAGATTTTAAACAAGAAATGTGGTATGTATGGTGTATTCTCAATAGTCACACACGGTTACATTCACACACTTAGCATGCAGTAGGAGATTCTTTTCATGGGCATGCTTGTCTAAATTGGCATCATGCCCATGTGTTGAACATGCCCATCAAAGAGTTCCACTCCACCGGTCTGGCACATGCATGCTCGTCACGTTCAGTGGCACCCGCACAACAAGCTTGCTAGTGAGAGAATTCATTTCCCTGTCCATTATTCCACAGATGTTTGCTTTAATTTCTTCCTGATAGAGAAAGACTTTGGTACCCCATCATTCACCAAAAAAGCAAACACAGGCAAAGTGAAAAATGTTCACCACTAAATCAAAATACTCAGAGGAGAGGAGAAAACCCTACACCCTACTAAGTATATTGACTTTGAGTTGATTGAATCTTGTACAGACAACTTTTGTGTTACATTTATAACATTATAATACATTCACACACAAAATTACAACCACCAAAAATGTACTTTTTGTGTAGTCTATTTTCATTTATGCTTGCCACTTCCTCTGACTCCAGGTAGGGGTCATGTGTGCTATGAGCTTTGATTCATACTGAGGTGTGTTAATCAGTGTTAGACTTGGTGCTTAACCAGTCTCCGCAATGTGAGAATAATTAACACCAAACAGCGGAGACTGATAATGTGTAACCCACAGTGAAATAGTTGTACATTAAAACTTTGCTGTTCTTTGAATAGGTTCAGGTTTGTGTCTGTTTCATGTGACTGTGGCCCAAACTGTGAGTCACAAACAGCATGCATTAAAGGAGGGATTATCATGCAATAATTGCTTGATGTAAAGTACTGAACAAGGCTTTAATTATGAGCAAATATATTAGCCGCTTTTATTAGATTAGGTAATAACATCCTTAACTGCAAACATCGCCTGTTTCAGTGATGCAGGAAACAATACTCCAATTATGTTAATACAAGTACCACATATTTGCACAAGTACTGACTGCACTTTTTGCTGTCATTATAAGCACAGATGCACTTCATGTGAGTTGAGCCATTTCTGTTGATTGAGGGGTTTTGGGTTCAGGTTACTGTAACATCATCATCGTGTATCTTTACATCCCCGCATTTATATTCAGAGAAGACACCTAGCGCTGTGTAATGTCAAAACCCTTTAAAGGGCTTTTTATCCCTTAATTCATGCCTTATCTCCCATCTTTACATAGCCAATCTCTGAGCGGATAACACTGCATCCTGCAAGCTTAGATTTTGCCTCCATTTTTATCAGAGAACTCTGGCTTTTGCAGCTGGGCAGGAATACATCATGTTAAGAGGCCTCAGTAGATGTTTACAGTGAGCTGTGGTGCTACCTTAACACCTCTGTGTGATATTGCCGTGGTACCTGAGAGCAAGTAGAAGATTTCCTTTGCGTTGTTGTGTGTTCATAGTCTAGAAATCTAGACACACCCTAGCGGCAGCAAATGTGATGTGGGTCTGGCTTGTCAGGCTAGTGTGTTCAGCATGTAGACTGTGATTGGTTTTCATGACAGAATGCTGTGTGTGTCTTTTAGCTGTTGTACATTCAAGTCACTTGATACTGACGATCTCTGTATGCCAATCCAGGATATAATGAGTCAGTAAAAACATCTTGATTGTCTGATGAAAACGTTGTTTCTGCAAAAGGTCAACTTGTCTGACGCTGAGAAAAACAGCTCACTTTTCAGTATGCATTTTTGAGTTCACCCAAATTAATTTGAAAGGGTTTTATCTGCCCAATAATAGCAGAATCATCTCAAATGTCTTACAAAAAAACTTGGTACACTTGTGTCTAAAGTATCTGCTTTCATCGGTACCGGCATCATAAGCTGATAAAGTATCATTAACATTTATTCTTCATATGTACTCGTCTCCCTTCAGCCTATTTAAGGATTGAAAAATGCCCCAGAGTGAGGATGGCTGCATAGGCTAACGTGTAAAGACCCATTCAAACCACCCATTCATGCAGGCAGGCTGCTATTTACAACCCACTAGGCCAGAGTTTCCTCTAAATCCTGCCAATGTTCAGCGAAGTAACACACATGCACACCTTGCACACTTTTGACATATTAGTGTGCTTGTCTTCACGTGTGTTTTAACAGTAGTAGTAGGATTTATTTAGTATTTGCATTGTTTGGACACATGTTGCTCCCAAAGGGACAGAAATCCATTAAAACAATTTACTGGTAGTCAAGAATCAGATAGTGTGACAGAGCTACCAAAATGTGTTACAGTTACACATTTGTCTTCCATATCAATGTGGAAGCTTCTGGAAGATATTCAGCAAAAAATATTCTAACTACAATTAGCAGGACAATTGCAGTAATCCATTAACTTTGCGGTTTGTGTTTATTTCTCAGTGTTCTGTCAGGTTTGTTGGCATCTACTGTAACAGCAGATCTTTGACCTCCCCCCCCCCCCCCCCCCCCACCGCCACAACCACCGCTTCTACTTTGCTTTTTTCCATGACTACTGCCCTTATCGTTATCCTGAATGAGATATTTGATTTGAGACACTAGCTAATGCTTGCATATGTTTCTGCATGTATGTATTGCGTGTCATGTTCGTGTGGATCAGAGACAGAGAGAGGCAACAAAGATTGTTTCTCACAGCCAGCGCCCTGAGCTTCTTGCTGCCTATCTGCCAAACCCATCTTCTGTGGCAAAAGATCTGCTGCCTTGTGTCCCTGCATCTCACTGTCACCTTGGCAACCGCTGCCAAGGTGAACTGCCAGCTGGGATAGCCGACCTCATATGGCTGCATTCCACCGCCACCAGATGTATGTGGCCAGACTGAACATAAAAATGTGGAGGCAAACCCCAAAAAAAGACTTATGTGATGAGTTTGATCAGTTTCAACAGTGTCAACACAACTAGGACTCATAAAACTGGGAAATTGTTAGCTAGTGACAGATTATGCCATGTAAATATCATCACATCTAAGAGGCTGTCTGTGATGTTTTGTGTGTGCGTGTGTGTGTGTGTGTGTGTGTGTGTGTGTGTGTGTGTGTGTGTGTGTGTGTGTGTGTGTGTGTGTGTTTCTCAGGAGGCAATAAAGATGGTCATCTCAGATATCTGAACACAATTCTTTTCTGATGTCATATTTATTAAATAATTAGTCTATCCCATGAAAATAAACACTGGAAAAAAATAAATAGTCCGAATCATCACACAAAAATACACAGCATGACTTACTTGTACATAAACTTAAGGGAATGTTTGCTAATTTAAAAAAAGTAGTTTCCTATGAAGGAAAACAATACTGGTATAATTTCAAATTGCTCTTTGACCATCTTAAACTGTGTCACAACATACATCCACTGACACACAACACAAAAGTGAGAAACACGTTTGAAGGAAGATAAATTATTGCTTATTATAAACAACTTAATGCTGAATAAAGCGCATTAAATCATTGTCTTTCATATAAAAGAAACGTAGGCTAGCCTGTGGGACATCCAATTCTGCAGCATTACCAGCAAACTTTTTTTTTTTTTTTTTTAACTTTACAGAGATACAGAAATACATTTTTTGTTCGAACTTCTTGGCATCAGATTGATAAAATGTCCATAGCCTGTAGGCCCTTTCGGTGAACGACCATTGTCTTTAATAGGCTTTAAATTATTTTCTATTCAGACTTCCGTTAAGCTTTTCATTTTCTGTCCCAAAGGTTGATTCGTAGTGCACAACCATACCAGAGTATGCATAAAAGTAGACATTTGTCTTACTCTGAAATGAATACACACTGGATAACATATGAGGATCAACGAACATGGGGAGCTGTAAGAAAAGTTAATCAATGGTCCTATCATTTAGGGAAAATATCTGATCCAAAGTTATTTTCACGTGTCGCTGTACATCCTCTTGCAGTCTATGGAGGGTGACGGTGTGTCAGGACCTATGCTGCCCACCTGCGAGTATGCGTCCTCCGGGGTGCGTGGCAGTCCTGGCGGCGTCATGCGCTTCTCTTTCTGCCTGCGGTTGCAGAACCAGACCCTGACCACCTCCTTCTCCAGCTGCAGAGTGTCCGCCAGTGAGTTGATCTCCTGTGCAGATGGTTTGGGACACTTGAGGAAGTGGCTCTCCAACGCGCCTTTCACGCTCACCTCGATGGATGTGCGCTTTTTCCTCTTCCTGCCCTGGGTGGCGATCTTATCGATGCTGGTTGGGCTCCCGGTCGTGGAGTCTGCCTCCTCCAGCCATTTGTTCAGCAGAGG
The DNA here is from genome assembly GCA_023631565.1 of Gymnocephalus cernua. Taxonomy (NCBI): domain Eukaryota; kingdom Metazoa; phylum Chordata; class Actinopteri; order Perciformes; family Percidae; genus Gymnocephalus; species Gymnocephalus cernua. The sequence continues at coordinate 19,896,703 of CM042434.1, forward strand.
CTTCAGCTTGCACATGTTCTTAAAGCTCAGCTGAAGCGCTTCAAACCTGCAGATGGTGGTCTGTGAGAACACGTTGCCGTACAGGGTGCCCAAAGCTAAGCCCACGTCTGCCTGAGTGAAACCCAGCTTGATCCGCCGCTGTTTGAACTGTTTGGCGAAATGCTCCAAGTCATCAGACGTCGGAGTGTCCTCGTCTGAGTGCGGTTCGTGGTTCATCCCGTGATGATGCTGATGGTGCGTGTGGTGATTATGGTGGTGATGGTGATGATGGCGGTGGTTTCCGTGGTCCAGCTCCGGGGATTCCCCGCGCACCAGCCCCTGGTGCATGAGGCTCTGCCCCGCGTGCGAGCTGAGCATCCCGTTGACTGTAAACCCGCCGGGCTGAGAGTAAATGAGGGACTGTTGTTGCTGCTGCTGCTGTTGTTGTTGTTGTTGTTGTTGCTGCTGCTGCCCCTCGGTGATGCTGATGTGCGCTGCGGAGCTGCTTCCCCAACTTCCCAGGTGCGCCTGATGGGGCCCCAGATGTGGGGACCTGTGGTGCAGAGCGGTGCCTGTGTGGAGGTCCTCCCTCCCTCTCTTCACGTCCTGCGGCTGGGAGCTGGGGGACCACGGAGAGCCGGCCTCGACTGCTGCCACCGCGGCCGCGGCCGCTGCTGCTGCTGCGTGAGGCAGCGATGTCACCCACTGGTGGGCATGGCTTAGCATGTGTCCCCCATTGCTCGCCACCATGGCTCCCTGCATGAAGTCACTCTGCACCATCTTGACTGAAGGGTCCCCTCTGTATCCACTAGACACCGTGGTCACAGCGGTGCTGCCCGGCTGCATGCCACCAACCCTCCGATCAGAGTGAAGGACCGAGCCGGACAAAATCCTGCTGCTGGCTAGGTATGGACTCGAAGTGGCTGTGGCCATCCCCCAAAGCATATATCTTCAGATATATTTCTCTATTCTGGTGGTTTGTTAAAGTCTAAAGTTTGTTCTAATCCATGAATAAATTCAGTCTATAGAAAAGTAGGAAATCACTCCGCAGAGGCTTCAGCTGATAATTAGTTAGGTTGTTGGCACTGAGACCTGTGTGATAAAACACAGTGTCTTATCATTCCTGTGCAACAAAACAAAACTTTTCTCTGTCCCGGGAGCTCCGCCGTGCGTAATCCACAGACCTGATGATATGGAAAACACCTTCTTTGTCCCGTGCCACCATGAAGAGCTGACTCTCACTAACTTCTCTTAACGATTTAAAGCGAATGACAACGTTACACGTTAAAGCCTCACCGGTCCTCTCGGTAGTTTCGCTCACTTCATCTGCGCGTCTTCTACGGAGCGAAGAAGACGAGCATGTGTTTACCTTGTGCTAAGGCTGCGTATTCCTCTCCCATCTCCATCCAATTACAACAGAAAGGCTCTGCAGAGCACCCGCTGATTGGACGCACAGTTAGAGAGGAGCTGGTGTGTCTCATTCAAGCCTCGGGTGCACGAAGTTCTTGCTGCAGGACAAAAAAAGCAACACTATGTTAAAACCTATTACAATAGTCCCAGATTAAAAAAAAAAAGACATAATGTCTTTAAGGACGCACAAAGTTGCCTTTAGGCAAACATAAATCATCTGTTGAAACGGAGTAAGAAATCCTTACTAGCCTAGTACTTCTTAGCCTACATAATGACAATGGATGCAATAAAGATGATTTGCATCATTATAATATTATTGTTATTATTACTGTCTTACGTCTGTAATAGATTATGAAGTTGAAAAGTAACTGAAATTAGTGATGCCAGACAAATAATGTTGTAGATTATGAAGTTGAAAAGTAACTGAAATTAGTGATGCCAGACAAATAATGTTGTAGGTCCATATATATATATATATATATATACATATTTTTTTTTTATAACTCAAAGCCACCGAGGCCTGTGTCAAAGATACTCCAGTCGGCTTTGGGTACATAGGGAGGTTTGTACGCGTCTTGCATCCTAATGCGCTCTCCTTTTCATATGGTAAAGGAAGGCCACAGTGGCGTGACGCGCCGCACTGGTGAGCGCTGAAGGTGCACAAAACAAGCCAACAGTTTTATTTTTCCATCCTTAAAACAAACCGGTTCTGTTGGGATGTTTCCACGCTGGGTCCGTTTCTGGATGGTCGGTTAAATAAACGTGTCACGGGGAATTTTCTACCACGGGGCTGTTTCAGTTTTGAGGGCCTTGAAGCATCGACTGAGACGCATGAAGTCTTGTGACTGGAAGAGAGAGCCAGGTGCAGACCAATAAATGTGCTAATTTATGTTTTTTCAGCTTTCAGAATTTGTCTTGGATCTCATCCAAAAGGTAAAAGATAAATAGCCACAAAAAATGTATTTTCCCTACCCGGAACATAAACTGACACTGAATCTACCTCATGTTCCAGATCCTACATTTCTCCGATTTTAGGATTTGTTTAAGTTTGAAAAAAGTAGCCTAATACAATTTTGTAGCAATGGAAATATGCTATATGGTTTATTAGCAAAAGTAGGCCTATGTGTGTGCCATATCCTGTTATATTATTATTAGGCTTTTGTAGGGATTAAAATGCATTAAGGGGACAATACTCACTTTAATGCAGATACAGGATCACTCTCAATAAACAGATTACGGCGTAATCTCCGCTGGTATAATTTCCGAAATCGCCATGTGAACGTCCCTTCAGTGCAGTGACCCTGACTGAGGGAGCACGACACACACTCATAACTATTGGCTTTATCAATTGTTCCTGATGCTTTAGAGATCAGTTTTTCATGTGTTTATATATATATATATATATATATATATATAGGTTACCGTACACACACACACACACACACACACACACACAATATATACTGTATATATACACACAAAGCAAGTTTTCATGAACCTGAATTTCCAAAATGTTTAGTTTTTAGTGTTATTTACTCATCAAAAGTTATATGGACGATATATATGACAAATGAGATGAGTGCATCAGCATTAAGTTCGTCCAAAAATCTGTATCATATCATAACATAGATAATATATCACCAGATATGGCAGTTTGTTATGAAAAGTTAAGATTTTGCTGTCTTAACCCATTGATCTTGTATAGCCACAGATAACTTCTTTTTGTCAATATTTCAAAATATGCCGTTTTAATAATGGCTTGTAATGGTCTGTAAGGCATCAGTAAATCATTTATTGGAAAATATATCAAGGCTATTAGTTAAATGTATAAACCTCACATTCACAACTGCTGACTTATTATTGTAATAACCCTTTTTAATGACTTTGAATTGAATTATCATCATTTATACATGTGTCAAAAACTGATCTATAAAGCATTAGTAAATGATTTATTTGCCAATATTAAAGCTGTTTACATCTTCTAAATGTAAAAATATTTAGTAATTTGTTCCAGAGTCTATGAAACGTGTTTATTGTTGAGTTGTATTGAGTAAAACACAATAAAAACAGAGAAGCTGTACAAAACACAGTCTTTCCAGCATACCAGCACAACGTTAAGAAAACCAGAAGACTCAGGGAATGCACTAATGTTTTTCATGTGTTGTGCTGGCTGGTCACAGCACTGGGTCCTCGATTTGTTATTCATGAAGGAAGCTGGGTGAAGAGGCCTTCTTATGATGCACATTCTCTCTCTCTCTCTCTCTCTCTCTCTCTCTCACACACACACAAACTGCTTAACAACTAAGCAAATCATCTGTTTCAGTTGTAGTGAATACTGTAATTAATCCAGCATAATAAGTATGCCACTGCTGTTTATTATAGATATTCTTCAAATCATTTACACAGACTCTCTCTCTCTCTCCCACTCTTCGCCCTCTGTTGAGTCTTCAATATGCAGATCGGCCATTTCTGCCCCTGGGCTATTTTCTTTGGTAGAATTTGGAAATATGCAAATGCTTCCAACAAAAATTTCAAAGGAGGAAAAGGAAAAACCTTCATCTGGGCTCCAGGAGTTTTCCATTCAAAGAAACAGATGATTTTCTCCTGTTCATGCTCTTGCTCCTCATCTGTTTGTGTTGTTGGTCAAGGCTCTGTCTAATTAGCCTACTGTAGGAAGAGAGAAGAAACACAAATCCGGCAGACAAAACAAAAATGAAGTTGTGAAGATGACAATTTTGTTGTTATCACCACCATTATTAAGTTTAATAATATTCTTTGCACAGACTATAACAAGATGTCCCTCTCCTCGGCTTTTGGCATGGTATCAGGTGAAACTGAACAGTTGAAATCTTGCTTTCTTTTTATTGATTCATTGTATATGTGTGTATGCTGTAGAAGCTATAAGACTTGGCAAATTGTGTATTTCAGCGCCTCCATTGTGAGCCGTATGTGGTATTTACAGAATACTGAACTGCACTGAAAACACTGCTGAGAGAACATAATTTATCTCCGTGGCTTTCCTCCCTGCGCTCTTTATATTCCACCTCTTCAGTGTCATCCTGTGGTTCTGATCATGAGTGTGTTTGACCTTCAGCTCTCCCTGAGTAAGAGAGATCCTTCACAGTGGGAGTCTCTACCAACCACCCCCTGCTGCACATTTAAATCAGAAGCAGAGGCAGCCACGGAGAGGGGACAAGGAGAGACAAACTAGTCCAGGTACAGAGAGAGTGGGAAAAAGAGGATATGGAGAGGGAACAGTCACAGTATCCATTTCCAAAGTCCTTATTCAAAAACAGAGAAATATGAGACAAACATGATCAATAATATTCAAATTATTATATGTCTGAATGCACTGCGGTGAATGCTCTTCTATCAATAACTGATCATTTCTTATTAACTGACACTTGATGTGGGGGAATTACTCAGGGAGGGTAAAAGGAAAGGAAAAGAAGGAGCTGTGTTTACCACACTGGAGAAATAGTCAATTACCAAGCCCTGCTGCAACTTACTGTAAATGATGACACCCAATGGACAGATGCACTTGTTAAACACTGGCCCATTGGCCCATTATGTATAAATTGGGGGAATTCATTTGTGAAAATTACACTCATTAATCCCAATGGATCATTTGAAAGGGGCCAAAGTGACAAGGAACAGCACAGAGAGAATGTAGCCGGGTAATGGTACAAAGACATCACTCATCTCTTTTTGTGTGTGTGTGTGTGTGTGTGTGTGTGTGTGTGTGTGTGTGTGTGTGTGTGTGTGTGTGTGTGTGTGTGTGTGTGTGTGTGTGCGCACGCGCGCGCGTGTGCGCGCTTGCAGGTGTGTGCAGGTGTGTTCAGGGCCTGAAATGTGGCAGTTTCTAAGTGTCTGTAAGCATTAACATAATGGCAAAAGATGTTCTCGGAATGATGGCCCGTTACAAGCAGACGTATTTGCTGAATATTTATGCTAAACTAAAACAAAACACACTGAAAGGATAGACACATCTGGGCCATCATAGAAGAAAAACAGGAAATTGAGAAAAGATGAGACTCATGGGGTTCAGTGCATTTAGACAAAGTCACGGTCTATATGAAATGTATAGTGCTTACATCTGACTGCAAAAAAAAGATTACATGAAAGTTGGGTTAAAAGTAAACAAGTCTATGAGATTTTAATTTCCTTTTAGCGTTTACTAAGGCTCATGAACTGAAATAGAAATTTAAAAAAATGACTACATTTGTGGATTGTCTTCCCACTGTGTTCTCTCTAAAGTTCCCTCGCCGTCCTTCGAATACGACTGCAAACAGTATGACAGAGAAATTTAGTCAGGAAATACCTTCAGCTCTGCAGCCTGTGGCTACGGACAACTGTAGCCCTGTACCCAGGCCCAGTCCTGAGCCAAGTCAAACAGCGGGTGTCCCTGAAGGGCCAGTCTGGCTCAGTCTGGCTGGCCCTGCGCCTTTCATGAATGGACAGATTTCTCTCTGAAGCTCCCACCGCGGTCCACGTGGTTATAAAGGCTCTCTGTAGTTAAGATGATTTCTCAGGTGGGTTTGGAGGAAAATAAGGAAGTATCAGATAGTGAAATATTAAGTGACTTCTGAACCAAGCGGCAGAATGGTTTGTAGCATTTTCATTATGGTTCTGTGCTCCTGTAACACTACGTTCCAGTGGTTCATAAATGCATGGCAAGGAATAATAGAAGTGTTTGTAATTTATTGACTGAATTTATGACTTTTTTGTTCAACTGTGTTTGAATTATCTGAACCGTTTGAGAAGAGCATAACAAAAGAACACTCTTGAACATGTTAGTTATTGTCAGTGTATCAGCACTAAGCGGATCAGCTGAGACATCAATCAAAATACCGTACAGTGGAATCTAATTAACCAAATACAATGAATACCTTTACACACAGCAGGTTAACAATGTCATGCAGCTTGGATATTAAAACGTTCCACACAGTGAGTGGAGTTTCACATTCACGCTGCACACTACCTTACATACTTATTGGGGGTAATAAGAGAAAAAAAAAGTTTTTTTAACTTCTTGTTAAAGCGACACATTTAGTGTTTTACTGAAGTTCAGTGCCAATGAAGGTTTGGAATATGAAAGATGTTGTCACTTTCTTTATGTAACGTATGCATTTATGAAAAGTGCCATATTTCACTACGTGTGCGCACTTTTTCAGTATGGTCAGCCCAAGTAGTTCTTCTTTATTAGGGTATACTGGTGCACATTTTAGAAAGGGTTTGCATCTGTCTTTATTAATCCGTAATACATATTTTTGTAAATACAAGTAACAATCATACCTGTGGCACATTTGCCCTCCACTAATAACCATCTTACACGGTTGAAAGCTCTGGTAAAAGATATTGGACCTTAATGTGGGATTGTTTTGTCAACCTTTGGGTGGCCAGGTTATTAAAATCAATTGGATTAGCATCATTTGTTTTTTATTTTAATTTCTCCTTAATCCATCAGCAGGTCCCCTCCAATGGACTGCCACTTCCCTTCTGGCAAACAGCTGCAGAGCATCTGGACCAAAATACATCTGTTAACAACGTATTAGCATTTACTGTGCAACTGCAACTACATATCAGATTAGGGGTCATCCTAATTAAAAAGTTAGCTAAAGGCGAAGCTCTGTCTTCCTCTACTTCCATCTTTATCCACTCTTGATGCTGCACTTTACAGAGAACTTTGATTACTCTAATTTAACAGCTCTTTCCTCAGCACTGGTCCGCACTAAGTCATTGGGCCTGCTGTACTTTTGCAGCAAAGATACAAGTTTCACATTGTACAGAGAGATTCATAGTTTTATTTGGTGGTTGTTGTGGTCTCAAAGCTTTAGTGCGTAACTTTTTGATATTAATGAACGTCTGTTACATTCAAGCCATTGCCAAATGAGTTGCTACAAAGCTACTTCACCCCTGAGGGGGGGTGCGCGATCACTGAAGGCTTGCATCGCGTGGGTGCGCCAACAGTTGTGTTGTCATTACATAGAATTCCTCATGGGGGAGACAGAAACTACGCACTATAGCTTTAAACTTTAGTACCTGACTGCACAAATTTCCAGATTCCAAGCCGCACGAGCACCCTCGCATGTATACACTGACAGTGTGTGGAAATCAATATCAATTGAGGGCCATAACTTTAACCTACGACAAGCCTTTGTTGGTTGCGATGTTTGACTTCCCACCCTTGAGAACATGTCCAGCAGACCCAGCAGCTCACCTTGTGCTTTCCGACTGGCCCAAAGCGCTAACCCCACACAGGCAGCATCAGAGGCAACCTTGACACGCACGCATTGAAAACACAGCCTACTTCAGCGTCTTTCTTTGATGTACATTATCAAAGACCTTTCTCCTCCTCTTCTCCCTGGACCAAAGGCTACTATTGTTTTTGTTGTTGTTATTGGTATTGTTTTCCACCTTTATAAACACAAAGCAGTCTGACCATGACTCTGATGCTAATGCGGAGGTGGAGAGGGTGTTTTAATGAGCTGAAGAGTAGATCAGAGGGGCTCGGGGGGTTAGAGAGAGGGAATAAGTAGCACTGACTGAACATCAAAACACAGCTAGTACTCCAGCTTCTGCTTTTCCCCAGCCATGACCTTTCATATACAGGATGTAACATGAAAATTATGAATTTCTGCTGAAGAGTAAACAATAAGCTGCAGAGAAGGAAAAAAACTGAGGTTGTGTCAAAAAAAACAACAAAGCATAAATTTAGGAGAGGAGATCATTTAGTTTGCCTACTAGTAATATTAATCATTTTTATTCCCGACTGAAATAGATAGTAGTGACAGAGAAAAGGTGTAAAGACCCAGTCAGACCAGCACTTAAGCAGCACATTTCTGGAGATAAATCAATTAATTTCCAATGGTATCATCACAACCTGTGGATTTGCATGCAGGGGCAGTTATTATACAGGAGTCAATGGCACAGATATGTACTTTAAAGCAAGTTAAAAAAACGTATTATTATTTTCACTGTTCAAATAATGACCCTAACAATCAACAATATGACCTAATACGCTGAGGAAATAAATTCAAAAGTGCTTCAGGAATAGGGTTATTTCACTAGTAAATTGCTATTGAACGACAAAAACATCCACCAGATTTTACAATAACTTTGAATGCACCACGAGGCTATAGGTTACCAGTTTCATTGAACGCACTGTCTCCGGCTGCAGAAGTGTCGGAATCCTCTACAGTGAGGGAAATACAGTCAAAGTTTACACCATTTAGCGTTAGCTGTCAGCATTTTAACCGTGTTTAATCCAGCTGCTAGCTAGCGGTAGGCTAACGTTAACTGCTGTTGAGTGTAGTGTTAACTAGCGTCACGTGCAGCGTTGTTTCTGTTGCCTGTGGCAACGCATTCTCTCATCTCCCACCTTCATTTTACAGTTGAATGGTGGCTAGAACGGCTCCGGGTGAAAGGTCAATATGGAATGGATTAATCTGCGTTATTTATTTTAACGCGCTATTTTTTCTCAGACTAAAGGTATAATTGAGCATTTTCCCGAATTTTAGAAAAGAACCGCCGAAAGTTACTTTCTACTTATGATCCTCAACTTCTAAAGTTCTTCTGTCCCCTTGCTCCAGCACTGCTCCCAACTTTTTGGAGCAGTTTTCCTGAGATCCACCAAAAATACATAGTTACTGTAGGTGAGTCTGTCCTCACCACTGCCAGACCCAACCCTCATCCTCCTGAGCTCCCGCTGAGATGATCGGTTTTAAGCATCTCTTGCTTCTCAACTGCTGATATAATGAGATGCGACAACAAAACGTCTACCAGTACAGAAGTCTTACAGGAAGCAGGAGTTGGCACAGAAATGAACTAGCTTCACACAGCCGAGTTTCAGCATTATTGTCAGAAATCAGACTCTCTATGGTTACACTTCAAGTTATTCGTCTCATCCGTCACCTGATAGGCTTTGATTCTTAGAGGCTGCTCCATCACGTTCTCCAGCTTCAGATCTACATGCTGATCATTTCCAGATGAATTATTGAGGAGTACGACTTAAGAGATGTTTGCTTATAAAGTATTAATTTTCATTGGGAGCTCGACAGTGACTATGCATGTATCACTATTGGTGTTACAGGTGCATTAAAATGCAAAGCACAGAAGATGTTAGGTACAATTGTTCATAACACAAAGATTCATGTTCAACTTTGTTTCCTCCTGTGGATAGCAATCTGTAGAAGATATGAAACATTACTTATTAGAGAGAATGTCAGTGTTGTGACTGACAATGAAAGCTAAACACATGCTAAGGACTCTGTGAGGTCTACTTAGGCATAGTGGTGCGTTGAGCTAAACACTAACAGATGTAATGCTTACCATATTTACCCTTTGCTAATTAGCACTACATGTGCTAAATGGGAATGTTGTTAGTTTTGCAGATATTTAGATATAAACTATATATATATAAAATTTGACCTGATGATGATGATGCTAACTGAAAAGTCATCACCCATGTTATTACAATTCATCCCGAGTGGGACTTGTGTGTACCAAATTTAATCCAATAGTTGTCAACATATTACATATTACTTCGACTTAATAGTGGTGCTATAGAAGAAAGTCAGCAGATCACCAAAATCTTAAGCATTCATTGTCTGAAAACCATGAATGACATGAATACAAAATTGTGTGCCAATCCATTCAGAAGATCTTTCAGTTGGTTTGATTTTTTATTTTTTCGGTCTGTTCTAGCTGTCCTGGGGACTGTTGCACAAAACCAGAATAAGCTTGAGAGTGAGAATAAAAACATGAATAATAGGCTACATTGTTTTACAGATATGCTGACCGTGTGTATTGAAGTCACTTATTTATAGCTTATAGAGATGTGTGCATATGGTTGTAAAACATATTCTCGCAATATTGAATAAGGGTTTGAAATTAAGACTAGTCCATAGGGTAAATTCCCCGATGAACATTAATTTCCCTCTGCTCACTTTTAAGGCAAAATAGGCTAAATAATAATAATAAATAATAATACATTTTATTTATATAGTGCTTTACAGGCTGCTCAAAGACACTTTACAGTAAAACCAGCACATTAGCACAGATACAGCAATAAAACCAACACATAAAACAAGCATATTAAAGCAATTAAAACAGAGTGTAGCCTACAACTGAAACAAAAAAAGTGCAGTGACTAATAAGTAGATCTTTTTAAATCCTTACGCATTCAGTCGGTCCGCTATTGTTTGCTGGGCTTTTTCTCTCCGTTTGATAACAACAGCCGTATTTCCCTTTTTGCATAGCCTGTATTATGCGTACCTCCTCGTAATTTTCCATTATAAGCTGCTACTCAGCAGGTGAAACATATGCCGCATGTCTTTTCCATTCCTGCATCAGTAAATCTGTGATCGATACCGTGGTCTATTTAAGAAAGCCGTGGACGTGCACTTATCCCAGCTATCTACACCTGGCTTGACATAGCTTCACCTTCTCATCCTGGCTCGGCAAACGTGCAACCGATTAAGCCACGATGAGCGGATCACACTAAGTCAAGCTGCGCATTTTCAGTTATCCTGGATTTCTTCATTCTACTTTTGTGCAACAGCCCCCTGTTATGATAGTCAGTCCCTCCAGGAATTTGCGATGCCGCGATTGCAACAATTCACGTAAATTCAACCAATCATGTGAATTCATGCGACTTGCAATTTTGACCACGACTTCAACCAATCACAGCAGTCCCATGTGCCAGACTTTGCGTCAGTATGTGACGCTGAGAGCCACTGACCAAGCAGGAGTGAGAACGGGTTGACGTAACACACGTATGTCGCCAAATTCATTTCCTTGTTTCTGATAAGAAGACGAGACGTGTGACTCCAACATCTCACATTTATCAACAAAACCTACAGCGAAAGACCGTGCAAAACATTTCAGACCGTCCTGCCAACCTGTATACATTTTAACATCAATGTACGCTGTAACAATTTTTCACTGTCAAGTCGCTGAAAGCTGCTGCTATTTCAATCCTTTCAGCTCTCTGCAGCGGGTGGGGCTGCTGCTCAGTTCCCCCTGCGATTGACACGCGCACACACAAAACAAACACACACAAACAGACACACACGGTGGATGCAATAAAAACTGGAGCTAAGACGTACAGGAAACCTAAATTGAGGACAGATACGATCTCTTGCAACTTAATTGCAACAAAAATACAGACGACATCGCAACTTTTATCGCAATGTTTTACAAAATCAGGCATTTTGGGCCGCAACAATCTCAAAAAAAGGCTGCAAAATCCTGGAGGGACTGGATAGTGAAAAAGCAATAGAAAACGGGAATTTATCAAGAGTCTCAGAGTCTTAAACCAGGTAAGAGTTCAATATAGAAAGCAATGTACTTGAACAAGGCAAATGGGAGTAAGGAAAAAGAAAGGACTTGTTTACCTTTCCTCCCCTTCTGGCTGGAGGGGGATTCATTAGCTGCTGTGTAAATCAATCTGCTTCTCCTTAAAGGCCTGTCAATTTAGCCCTGATGCCTGGCAGCCTGACATCGCTCGCTGGATATTTAACTTGAAAGCCAATTAATCATCATGATTAATTCACTCACAAACCACATGGAACTGTTCGACTTTACCTTATGGAATAAGAGCCGAATTCTCTGAACTTGAAAAGAAAGAAATGTGAAGAATTGAAAGTCTCACAGCTCCATTCACTCTTGATCAGCCTCTCAATACACGGTTTCAGCTGCAACGCCACACTCTCCTCCTCACTACCAGTGTTGCACAACAAACCTAAAGCTCCATCTTTTCCAGCACACACTTCTTATACACACACACACACACACACACACACACACACACTCTCTCTCTCGTGGTCCATGATTATAGAGTGATTCTTGTAATTGGTTTTGCTCTTCAAATCTATAATGCTAACACAGGCTTGAACTGTGAATATACATTTGCTTGCACATATAATGAAGTAACTTCGGCATGTAGAAAAACAGCAATTTTAAACACTGGGTACCGCACTCTGGCTAATATTTTCTTAGCTTAACTTTTAATATTTCCTCCTTTTTCTCAATGAAAATGGGATCATACATTAGGAAAGTGGAGTTTTAATATAAATTCCATTTGGCACTTAATCATTATCTTCCAAAGTCTCAGCTGAGGTAATGGAAATGAGCTAAACTGTGTGCAGAGTTACCGAGAAAGACGGTTCTGCTATCAGTCGGGGGGGTGGGGGGGGGGGGGGTGGGGGGGTAACAAGGCAGACTTCAATCCATACATTTAGTGTGATAGGTTTGGTGAACTTTGGGAGGTCTTATGGCAATAAAAATGGAGATCACACCTTTAAAATAAAAATCTCATAATGTCATTACAAATTCTGCACAAAGTGTCTCGAAGCTGACTCAACAAAGTAATGAAGTCAAAGGTTGAATGATTCATGACACAGATTGGCTGACTGATGACTTCCTGTTCCAGCCGCTGTTATATAGCCGCATACAATAAGAGGACATGCGCAGCAGATCAATCAATCATATCCCCCCCTGGCAATAGCGTTCCATTGTGAGAACATTCTTTAGTTGCAGTCTAATCACTTTTGAAGCAGCAAATGATCACTGTCATTGTAGAGTCCAAGTGTAAAGGCTGACACCTCTGCTGCCAGACTCAGCTCATTTCACTCTGTCAGTGCGCGTATGCCAAAGCCAAAGGAGCATCTGTTAAACACATGTCACAACTTTAAATTATGCCTGAGGTACATATGCAGACTGGACTGAGCATTTCTGCCCATTCCTGAGAAAGAGAGACACAATTAGATTCACAAGACATAGTGTGAAGACTGTAGATGTAGATGGGATGTTATCACTGGAATCTAATAGTTTTACACGACTATAATCAATATTTTTATATTAATGGATCATATGATTACTTGTATGTGGAAGGAATTGCTCGGATAGTGACAAACCCAGATAATTATTACCCTTCGGCTAAATAGTGCTTTATAGCATCTTCAAGGTCATTGTGTTGGGTTTCCACCCCCGATGGAAACGTTGTTTCCAGCAGCAGCAGGCAACAAAAATAAAAAGCTATTCTAAACCCACTGCGTGCTTCCTGCTCAGCAGCAAACAACAGACAGACAAAATTAGCAACACGCTGGTAAACACATTTGAGCATTTAGCCACTAAGGAGCCTGATTCTTTCTTCAGAAGTTGGTGTAGACCAAAATACTGGACTTACATTCGCCAGGTTGCCAGAGACTCAACTCCAAATAATTCTGTTGCTTCGTAACACCACCATGCAGCTGTAAATTCTCTCTTGCCCACCAAATGTGTGTTAATCCGTGCCGTGGTTTTATTGATGCTTAAATACTTTACTTTCTCCTGTTTACTACAAACGGCAGTGCTGTGCCATTTTAGGACCTTGGCCATTTTAGTAAAAAAAAAAAAATTAAAAAAAAAAAAAATTTATTTATTTTTTATTGTGTTATTTCTGGACACGATACCCAACCCTAGAAATCACAAAATACATTTGTGATTTCTAGGGTTGGGTATCGTGTCCAGAAATAACACAATGTTTAATTGTTAAGTTGAACAGAAGCAGAACTGAAATTATTATTTATTTATTTATAAATAAAAAAAAAATATTTTTTACGGTGGCCTGGTTTTTTGGGATTTTGGAATTGTTTTTTATTTGAAACCAGGTTTTGGTTTCCAAACCTAGTGATTTCATACGTTTTTTGTATAGAGTAGGAACAAATGGGCTACTTATCTTCTCATGGAACAATAAAAATATATATGGAATAACACAAGTCTAATCCTTCAATATCCGTTCAGTCGTAGCAGACATCGTTGGCAACTGAAATCTAGAGCTGTCAGTGCAAACTAAAAGGGGCAGAAAAAAATCAGCTGTAACCCCAAAGTTCCTTCAAACCAAAAAACATTACAATCGAGTTCTTCTTCGTCTCATATTCGAATAGCTTCTTCTGCTACACACTTTTTTTGAAAGTTGAGATGCGACAGAACAACTTGTCTTTACAGTTGATCAGTCACATTAGAGGTCTTTTAATCAACTGATCCACTTGTCTTGATACGACCCCCCCACCACCACCACCACCACCACCACTTGTAACCTCCCACTGAGCCGAACTCTGCACCGAACTGTCCGCAACGCATGCTCCAGCCTATATTTGAAGAGCAGGACATGAAAGCAACTGCAGACCCTCCACGTGGGCTTCATCGGATCTTAATTAAAAGGCCTCGCATATTATTTGCTGTAACAAAAGGAAGTTGGGGGTTCATTTAAATCCAATTAGGCCTGTGCTGATGCCTCAGGAGATGAGAGAGCGTAATTGGTGTTTGAACACCAAGGTCTTTGATCTGGGCTGCAGTAGATTGATAAAGGCAATAAGCACACAATGTAGAGGGACTACAGATGGGATGGGCCTGTGAACTTACAGTATGAAGGCTTAAACACACCAGGACCATTAAACAAGACAATTAGTAGTATGGAAATTGTTCCTTGTTGTTCTGAAAAAAGCGTGGCCCCCTGTGCTGCAGGTGTTCCTGAAAAGATCAGCTGAGTTAATTGCTTCAGTCATTATTGCCTTATACCACATGCAATGAGCCTCAGCATAATCAAAGTTTAGACTGTTAGTGTATAATTTCACTAACTGAAATACATTTCCTTTTGTAATGCGATAATCATCTATTTTTCCTCACTGCTCAAGACATTAGTTGATTAATGAGAGGATCAGGTGTTCCCTCCAAATGGCCAAGGTGGGTGGTGGTAGTGATCAATAACATGAAATATGGACACGCACAGGGTACATCATGCTTCTGTATGTCCGTTTACCTCTGTCTGTCTAGTCCCCAAAAAATAGGGGGAAATTTAACAAAAGACATCCATCACAGCTACAGGAATTTATAACCTGCAGCTAAGCCTGAGCCTTGAATTGAGAGCAATATCAAGCATTTTTGAAGAATCCTCCTCTGTGGCATATTAACACAAAGAAAGCTGGCTAATACTGTGATCCGTCACTGTGTCTGTGCTTGTGTATGTGTGTTTAATGCATGCTCATGTAATTAAATTACCAGATCAATACCACAGAGCTCCTCGTAACCTCACAACTGCTTCTTAAGAGTGAAGAAAACATTCTTACTTCCTCTCTCACCTCCTTTGTGCTCTCTGAAGCAGCATTCAAGTGAAACCTTTTGATGTATTTTAACATCCGCCTTGCTTTTGAGCTCTCTGGAGATGCTCCTTTGGCTCGGGCAGTATGTCAAAGAGAAAGGGAGCACAGCCAGGACACTAAAACACACAGCACAGGTCACATGTGGGGAGGCCAGAGGTCACACGATGGAGGTTAAAGGGCAGTTTTCTGGCTTTAGGCCAAGGTCAGGGCAGCAGAGGTCAGTGTCTGAGTTGTCAGCCTCATCCTGCCCTTGGCCTTCAGCTGATCAATGGGAGCAGGGTCTCTGCTTGCCTCAGCCAAACGATCAATGAGACATTTACATTTAGCCCAGTCACTCAAACACATACCCCCACGTTTCTCCAACCCCACCATATATCTGTTGGCAATGCTGTCTATCTGTGGAGGATATATTTATTCATAATTCAAATTGAAAGGCCAAAGAGAAAACGAAGCGAGATCAAATAAAAAATACACTCAACAAAATTATTCCCGCACACTTTTGTTTTTGGCCCCATTTTTTATGAGCTGAACTCAAACATCTAAGACTTTTTCTACATAAACAAAAGACCTATTTCTCTCAAATATTGTTCATAAATCTGACTTCTGATAAATGAGCACTTCTGCACTTCTCCATCCACCTCACAGGTGTGGCATATCAAGATGCTGATTAGACAGCATGATTATTGCACAGGTGTGCCTTAGTCTGGCCACAATAAAAGGCAACTCTAAAAATGTGCAGTTTTACTGTATTGGGGGGGGTCCGAAAACCAGTCAGTAAAAAAATAAAATAAAAAAAAGTTGCAGGCCTCTCTAAAATGTGCAGTTTTATCAAACAGCACAATGCCACAGATGTTGCAGGTTTTGAGGGAGCGTGCAATTGGCATGCTGACTGCAGGAATGTCCACCAGAGCTGTTGGCCGTGAATTGAATGTTCATTTCTGTACCATAAGCCATCTCCAAAGGCGTTTCAGAGAATTTGGCGGTACATCCAACCAGCCTCACAACCGCAGACCACGTGTAACCACACCAGCCCAGGACCTCCATATCCAGCATCTTCACCTCCAAGATCGTCTGAGACCAGCCACCCAGACAGCTGCTTCAACAATCGGTTCGCATAACCAAAGAATTTCTGCACAAACTTTAAAAAAACCATCTCAGGGAAGCTCATCCGCATGCTCGTCGTCCTCGTCGGGGTCTCGACCTGACTGTAGTTTGTCGTCGTGACCGACTTGATTGGGCAAATGCTCACAAATGGCACTTTGGAGAGGTGTTCTCTTCACAGATGAATCCCGGTTTACACTGTACAGGGCAGATGGCAGATGGCAGACAGCGTGTATGGCTTCGTGTGGGTGAGCGGTTTGCTGATGTCAACATTGTGGATCGAGTGGCCCGTGGTCGCAGTGGGGCTATGGTATGGGCAGGCATATGTTATGGACAACAACCACAGGTGCATTTTATTGATGGCATTTTGAATGCAGAGATACCGTGACGAGATTCATAAGGTGCCTCTGCACCCCTTTCGTTTCAGACCCTCCCACCAGCCATTGGGCCACGCCTCCTTATTTGAATTGACAAGTTTCACTTCTAAATGAAAAGCATTATCTTAAAATGTCAAAAGGCAATTATCAAATGTAAAAGTCACTGTGGTGATGGCACAGTGGATATGACACATGCCTTTGGTGAGGGAAAACTGGGTTTGATTCCCACTGTGATACATCAACCAATGTGTCCCTGAGCAAGACGCTTAACCCCTAGTTGCTCCAGAGGCGTGTGACCTCTGATATATATATATATATATATATATATATATATATATATATATATATATATATATATATATATATATATATATATAGCAAATGTAAGTCGCTTTGGATAAAAGTGTCAGCTAAACTTCAAATTGAAAATTATTAAGTGCTAAAATAAAAGTATTTTTTTCTATTTGAGATTTTAATTTAAGTATTTCTATTTAAGCTTTTCCATTTCACATTTTGAGTTTCATATTTGATGTTTCCGTCATTCAATAAAATGTTTCAAAGATTTCAGTTTAAGCTTATATTTAAGCTTTGCATTTTAAATTTCACTTTTTACATTGCACTTTACATTTTCAAATTATCATTTTACATTTCAACTTTGCTTTTTCAGTTTCCTTTTTCTTTTTAAAATTTAATTATGGCATTATTTTTCCTAGTAGCATAGTAAAATAATATTTTAATTTGATCTCGCTTTGTTTTCTCTTTGGCCTTTCAATTTAAATTATGAATAAATATATCCTCCATATATATCTTCTCTTCTCTGTCTTTCCTTTATTGTTTTCCAGAAAGAAGTTCACTCATAAATCCAATGCAATCTTTTTTCAACATTTCAACCTTAAAGGGGAACTTTTAGCTTAATTTACCTTAACTTAACAGCTTCGGGGTCATCGGAATGGTTATATGACTTGTTCTAGGTTCTCTGCAACCTTTATTTCTCATGCATCTTAGATGATTGTGTAGGCCTACGTAGAAATTCATAGGCTACATTACCGATGGATATCACACACAAATACACGTCATGTTAGCTCGGTAGTTATGTTAAGTTAAATGTTTATTACATGTTAGGCAGGCTGTCTCGAGGAGACCGCGCACCAGGCTACTAAACGAGACCGTAACCGTGCCTAATGAATGAGTCAATGTAATCAAACGGGTCTCGGTTCTCGGCAAGTTTGAGTTATCAACCGATCCCAGAAGCCTTTATGTCTCGTGTGTCTCCCCCCGCCGCCGCCACCGCAGGCACATGAACCGGTGACCGAATCTATTAACTCGGTAGGCCAACCAACGACCGTCCGGTTGAACTGACTCGCATAAAAGAGTCGGTTATCCCATCACTATTAAAAAGGTGATATATCTTTTTTCATTTACAGTGTTTATGCTGCCTCATAGTGGCCAAAATTAATATTAATTAGGACAAACAAGCAATTCGGACTGATTTAGTGGAGGTGGGGTGATTTTAAAATTACCTGTGCTGGTCATTTATTTTAACCCCATCCGGAGTGTGTTATGTGGGTCATTTTTCACCCCCACCCAAGTAATAATTACAGCTGCAATTACGTACCATTTTTTACCAATCTCGCTGGTCCTCCTGTCTTTCGATTTTGAAGTGCATCTCTTGAGTTTTTTCTGCATGAAAAGCTGCTTATTCTTCTACTTTTTTAACAAGCTCTGTGTAAAGTTTTACTTTACTTTTAAAAATTGATTTGGCGATGAGTTCAATTACTGTGAAGCACAGTGAATATTTCATTCCCAACCTCCCCCTGTAATCCTGTGCAAATGGAGCCAAAGTCTAACAATGTATTTCTAAGATTGAAAATATGTTTGTTTAAACAGTGTGTTGTGATTAGCCGCCCTCTGTCACTTTTTATCTAGTTCTTCCCTGTTAGCAACCTTCACTCTCACCGCTTGCTGCTGCTATCATAAACCTCTTTCCATCCTCTGTAGCTTCTCTGTGACATGGGACATTTAGACAAACTAAAGCTATGTTGTTTGGACAGTGTTTCCTATTAAATGGCCCTTCCTTTATATTCACACATGGTGCATTTCCAGTCCCAGAGCAATTATACACATGACTACACTTGGAGCTAAAGGAACAAGCTGAATCTTTATCATCAGCCAAAGACCAGCAGTACTTTAGCAGTCTGCCTTCTGTGCTTGTGTCTACACTCCCCCAGTCATAAAAATAGTGAATATTTTTTCGTATTAATCAAATGACCAGGACAAGAAAAATGAATGTATCCCTCCCACTCCCACTTTCCAAGACCCGGGAACTTTACTTGGGTTTTGAGGAGCTGCAGCATTTATTCAGAGACAAACTGAAACATACACTGTACATTTACTATCACTTAAAGTGGCTATATGTGACTTTCAGTTTGTGTTGATTCTTTGGAATCAACACAAAATGAAAATGGTCAAAAGAGGTAGTGTTTTGCCACACCTGCTGTCGTAAAGCTCTTTTCTTTACGGTGCTTAATTTCCCACTGTATTACCAAGTTAGCGTTATGGGAGGTCGTATAGTCACAATGAATGTTTTGCTCAGACAAAAAATTATTCATTTACAATAAAAGAATAAGTTACAGATGCATCCTTGCATTTCAAGTGTTGCATACGGTAACTTAGCCTACTTTGGATGTGAGCTAAACCGGGTTAACGTTATTGTCACTTTGTCACGAGCCAAAGCATAAAGAGTTTTTGTAGCAACCAACGTAATAACTTAGATTAATATAGCGCTTTGCACAAGTGTTACAGGTGGACAAGGGGAAAGAAAAGAGTAGGCCAACACAAACACGTACTAAAAAGGATTAAAACGTCCGTGCTAAATGGAAGGGGGGGTGGGGGGGGCGTAATTTAATGTTGGCTACTGACATACAACCACATCGCGCATTGTAAAGTTATTTTACGAATGAAATAGACATATTACATACCTGAGGGCCACTTCGGGGTGGGTTCTGAGTCATTTACAATCCCGTAATTGTCTCCATCTGTCGAAAGCCCTACCTCGCGTTATCGCCTGTTGTCTTTCACATTCCCTTTTAGCTTTTAGTTGTTCTTTGTTTAATTTCCTTCTTTTCTGCGATGGTCCTGCCCCAGTATTAGCCATAACTACAACAGATACCTTCTAAATTAACATTAAAATATAATTAGGCCTATATAAAGTTCCTGCTTCCTTTTACCTGGCTCAAGTGGCTGGATACGCTAACACATGCTTTCCGGTGTTCCAAAGAAATCTGTGACCCATCAGAATGTGTCACTACAGCGCCGTCTACCTGCCACAAATCATTGTGTGGCTGCGCGGGAAAAATCAAACCCAGGCAAAGACCTTACTAAAAACTATATCAAAATGCAGTTCACTGTTAGTCTTGTTTGCTGTTATAGGTCATTTAAGACCATTGTATGAAAAATGACAGAGCTTCAGAAACATTAAAAAGTTACTTTAACAAGTAAACTGCTAATTTATTCTCTGCACTTGACTGCCGACAGCTGTCTGCTCTGAGCGCATTCACCGTAACTCTCTCTCACGGCTGTTTGGTCGGGGGGAGTTTTCACACCTGTCATTTTGGTTGGATCAAACTGAAAAGCAAGGTAGGTGTTAAAGGCCACAAAAAAGTAAAATTAGGATGTGTCTATAGTTACTAACAAATCCAGGCATAAGACTCTGACTAGGGTGCAGAGAGGCCTAGTTAGCTTAATTATTACATAGCTACACTGGTATTGTGAGCTTAAAACTCCCATGCATTCATACTTAGCCACTATAACACTTAACCACTTCTGATTTTAACATACAAATCACATTACTATTACACATGAATATACATCAAAAACACAAGGATTGAATGCCATACAGGAAAAAAACATTTACTCCAGAACCATGTGATTCAGCCCTTATATCCTCATGACCCAAAAGAAATGAACTTAACTTTGATGAACAGTAATTTTACCAATCATACTGAACTTTAAACTAAGGAACCCGGCCGGTAGGGTTACGAGTCTCCTCTCTGGCACTGACTGGCTAATAATAAAATTGACACCTGGCCACCCACGGAAGGAAAGGACCTGTGAGGTACAAGGACTTCTCACAACAGAGGATATTTCAACATCTTAACCAAACTATAGATTTCTCCATATTTTGCAAAGGTTATTACAGAAGTGGTGGAAGAAGTATTCAGATCATTTACTTAAGTAAAAGTACTAATACTACACTGTAAAAATACTATGTTACAGTAAGTCCTGCATTGAAAATGTTACGTAAGTAAAGGTATGTGGGCTAAGTAGCCTATCATCAGGAAAATGTACGTAAAGTAGCCTATTCAATGCAGAAAAATCCTCACATTTTAGAAACTGGAAACGATCTAAACAACTTTTATGTGTTTAATCGGCTAATAATTTCAGTTGTGTAGGCCTGTATATTGTTGGGTAGGCCTAGTTATAGCATATTTTATCAATATAAATGTTTTGTGTGCAAAAATCTTAATTTGTAAAGTAACTAGTAACTAAAGATCTCAGATTAATGTAGTGGAGTAAAAAGTAGCCTACAATATTTCTAATAGTAGTAAGTGGCATGAAAAGAAAAGACTCAAGTAAAGTATCTCAAATTTGTACTTAAGTACAGTGCTTGAGTAAATGTACTTAGTAACATTCCACCACTGCATACCAGGGATAATTGAACCAGCCCATATTTGCAGATATAAGCCTACTGTATTTTCGTTAATAGAAATACATATCAAAGAAACAATATTTAAACAACTAGCAGGGTACTACATTAACATAGAGCTCAATTAGCATTTCCATTATTTGCAACGCTGACATTTATTTATTGCAACTCAATGTTGTAGTTTTAACTTTGTAATCAGTAACCAATAGCTCTGCACATACAGAGCAACACTGGCAATTGAACTATAGAGAGCCAAGTCCTGACACCACCTTCGGGTTAGTCGCTGTTCCAGTAGCTATAGTAACTCAACGCAATCTCTCATTGAGCATTTCTTTTATCAGCCTTTCTGAAAACATATGTTCCTTGGGATTACTATCCATATTCTAAGATAGATGACCATCTACTACATCACTTGCAATTAGAAGTTGAGATTGTTGTGATTTTAACAAAATTGAACAAATTAATTGATTAGCATTAAAACCATAGCTCACATAAAAATGTACCAGTACAGTACTGCACGTATACTATCCACCAATCTCCTGCTGTCATTACAGGAATGTCTGAAATAGCAACGGCCCCTCGACTCACATATGGACTCGCCTCTTCTGTCGAGCTGGTGACTTTTACAGTAACGTAAGCTGTTATGGTCTATAGTTTTTTTTTTTAAATTGTGTTCATGAAAGGAAGCTAATATCAGAAGTATTAAAATAAACAACAATATTACTTTTTTTTCTATCCAAGCTAGTGGCGTAGCTGTAGGGATAACAATGTCAGTTGGACATGAAATATGGATAGCCATAAAATGTTGTAGGCCGACATTTTGTCTTTCAGGACAAGGACAAACATGCACTGATATGAGAGGCATCCCCCCTTTAAAAGTCTTTCCTTTCTGATATTTCCAGGTCTAAGCAGTGTCAGAAGATCTGGCAGCAGATAAGATGAAGGCAGGACATTTGAAGATGAGGAAAGATGTTTGAACCTGAACCCTCTTTTCAGTGTCCCAGTGGGGAGTGTATATGGGAAGGCAAGTCATGTATTATTTAGAGTCAGATCTTCCTTTGTGCTTGATCAGGGCTTGATTGAGAGAGGCTGTAGCTGGTGCTTTCTTTCCCCATGTAGCGATCTGAATGTCTGTTCAGGAATGAAGGTGAACTTGTAACCTCCACACAGAACTCGGTCAATACCTGCACACACTGAATGCAAAGTGCAGGAAATGCATTACACCCCTCTGTTGTAATGTGCACGGATGGACAGGTCATGTCATCCGAAAACATTTCTTCAGTGCATTACATTATTGGACGGCTATGGGATTACCTGTAGTCCTTCTGGAGTTGTTTCAAGCACTAATAGACAAGAGCCTATGAGTATTGGTAATGTGTCAAGACCACAGGGAGCTGTGTTTTAGCCAAGCGCTAATTAAAGTTGAAACTCCAAGCGGTGTGCTCCTCCACCGCTCCTCCGCTGTTCAGCAAACGAGCCATAGCTGATACACTCTTTAAGTCATTAGCAGCTCTGGTTTGTAGCCACAGCACCTTGTTAGCAGAAGATGGGCTCATAATCCCAAAACAGGATGCTCTGGTGCTTGTGGAGCAGTTAGTCCAGTTTAAAGCAGAATATTTGTTTAGTTTATAAAGTGTGTAATTGCTGTATCAGACTGAATTATTATACTCATTAGCTCATGTTCACAGCACTGTTTATTGTGTCATGTATGGTGATACAAACAAGGGGAATGAGGACTGTGACACTACCAGACATCTTTGCATTAACAGATAAAAGTAATTTGGATAGAAATTCATAAACCTGGCCTCTGGTTGCCGCTAATCATTGAACTCTGAGTTTAAAAGTATTTATTCATATGAAAGTATTTGTCTTTTAGTTTTGGGGGCATGATCGACTTAGGCCTTTTCATGTTGAGATTGGATGTTCTGTGTGTGTTTCCTGCAGGTGATGTAGGTAAGGTTAAATGGCACCTCTAAATTGTGTGTGTGTGTGTGTGTGTGTGTGTGTGTGTGTGTGTGTGTGTGTGTGTGTGTGTGTGTGTGTGTGTGTGTGTGCGCGTGTGTGTGTTTTAACAACGGAGCCATCCCGGAAGTGAAACGTCGTGGATGTAGACTACTCTACTACAAACACAGTGACTTGTTTACTAGACTTCTGTAGCGCGCTACTTAACTCTGCTTGAGGCTAGCTGCTCCATGCTACATTAGCCGCTACTAGCATAACGAGTTTGATCTTTTTTTAAACTGTCCACTTTGAGTCAGACAGTGTTATAGAAGTGCAATACTAAATCACTTAACCACTTTTTCTCTCTCTTTATATATACCATAATCAATATATTTCTTTTTTTCAGACAATTTTGGAATAATGCTGTTTATGTTTTGAGACAAAAGGAGGCCCACAATATTACTGTGAAGAGCATAGAGAGGCTTTAGATGAAAGATGGAGTACAAAGGTTTGAGGTCAACCTCTGCTGTCTGTCCCAGAGAAACAGCTGAACCTTGTTTTTCAGACATTATTGTAATAACAAAAAAAAACTATTCAGTTTAAAGAGATGCATACATGTAGATGGAATTCCCATTTTATTTTAAGGCATATGTTGTTTTAATTCCTTTTTACAGTAACTCAATGAACCGTATATAAGTGCTGTGAATGGACAAAGGCTGCCATACCAGGCAAGCTGCATTTGAATAACACATTTAAACAAAAAAGCAGGTTAACCTTCAAGCTACAGTGTACATTGATTCATTGTTAAATATGCATTCAGAAGATGTATTGTCCTGAGTTGATAGGTCTGTGAAGTTGGATAAATGCCACCAAAAGACGGTTTATCCTGCTTCTTCCCTGCCCCCTCTTCTCCCTTGTCAAGGTTCGGATCTACAATCAAGATAATCCATCACTGTGGCACATAATGCAAAAAAAGATATTAAACTCACTCTGAGAAAATGTATTCCCAGGGCCTGAAATGAGAATAAAATGCTGCCTAAGCATTTAGTGAAGGTTAAAAAAGAAGGCTGCTGGTGATGCACCTTCAAACCTGGCCATCAGAACACATTTTACGTACTTCATATTCTGATGGACTTAAATGCCTTTACAATGCATATTTTATTCACTGTAACTGGTGATAAAAATGTATATATTTGTCCTAAAAAATGACATGTTGCAACGGAGAATGACATCCAAATCAATAATATATAATGCAGAAGAAAGTTAAAGTGCCCTTATTATGAAAAAAAACACTTTTTTGTTATGTTGTGTCTCTGGTGCTTCCACACACATACAAACTTGGAAAAAAACATCCATGCTGTTTTGAGTGAGATACGGGTTTCTGAATGATTCCTCAGTCTCCGGGTGAGCTGTTCAAAATCTGCAGGGCTTTCTACGTCAGCAGCCGAGACGAGGTGGCTAACCATAGCATGCTAGCACTAGCATGCTAGCTCGTTCTCAATGGCAAAACACTGCTACAACACACACTAGTTCACTATAATCTACAAAAGAACTACTTACATGTCCCTGTTCTGCAGGTATTCCACGCAAAGTTGGAAGTGTGCCCTCATTTAGAAGAAGTCTCCCTGCTAATCCTGCCTTGTAACTGACTGAAGCTGTAGAAACAAACAGCTGATGTGACCCTTACCTAGCTATTGCGCATGTGCGACTGCCAACAAAGATGATACAGAAGTGAGATGTCTCACTGTAGCTAAAACAGAGACCTGAACACAGGGTGAAAAGAGGAGCTGCAGCAATGTGCAGTACAACAAAAATATGGCGTTTTTTGAAAATTAAACCATGTAAACCTATTCTGGTACAACCTCAAAATACAATTATGAACCTGAAAATGAGCATAATATGGGCACTTTAAGATTGTTATAATTCTGTAATGTGAACCAGTTTATCCACTGTGCACTGGTTAAACAAATGTTCAATAAAACATGCACCCACTGTAAGTAATCATTCCCAGCCCCAGTCTGTATCTTGGCATGAGGATTCACCTGAGTAAAATCAACAGTAACTGATCATATTTCATAAAATGTTGTACTTCTTGCATTCTAAAATAAAGTGAAAAAATACAAATTAAATTATATGTTGCGCAACATCCAAGGCTGCTAAAACAAGACACTGCTCACTTCAAGCAACAGGAACATGATGAGGGAACAGATGGCAAGGCAGGAAAGGAAGAGTTCAAACAAGAAGGAATGATGAGAGGTGAGAAAAGTCAGATGCAAATCAAGAATCTTTTTACAGCAAATACACAACATACTGGACAATACCAATACAGATGTTTTCATATAGATGTTGCCAACTTGTGTCTATATTTAACACATTTTACTGTAAAGTAGTGGAATCATTTAAAAAAATGTGTTCAGTCTGTTCATGACTAACATTTTCCACAGAAGGGTGGAAGAAGCAGGATTTACTGTAAGCCATCACATCACACTAAAAAGCTTCATTAATGTAAATTTGTTTTACAATAATAGTCTTTTTTGTGAGTTAGCAGGGTGACAAACACCGTCAATTTACAGTAACAGCAGAAGAGTAGCCTTGGATACCTCAGAGCTTCTATACAAAAATGACATTTACAAAAAATTAAAAGTAAGAATATAATTATAATATAATAATGAAATGTGCAGCGAAAATCAACATTTCAGACTATTTTTTGTAACTTTGGTTGTGGAGAAACCATGAGAGTTGATTAGAGATAGATAGATAGATAGATAGATAGATAGATAGATAGATAGATAGATAGATAGATAGATAGATAGATAGATAGATAGATAGATAGATAGATAGATAGATAGATAGATAGATAGATAGATGGATGCATAGATAGATAGATAGATAGTGTGTTACATAATGACACGCCAGCAACAGGGCAAATCATTTCCTAATCACACTGTGAAAAGCCTCTTCATTATCCAATGTTTGTGTGCAGATGCCAAGTCCTGCTCAGAAGCCTGTCGGTAAGGGCAACCCGTTCAGCCCATCTGTCTGCTGAACAGATGCCCTATTGCTCGTCCCAGAGGCTCAGATGTTGCCATGCCAACAAGCAGGTGGCCTGTGTGCCGATGGGCAAGAGACTGGCATGACATCTTCTGCTGAGGACTGGACCAGGGTTACACACTGGCCAATACAAAGAATTTCAAACATGCTCTTGTTCCTGCCTATCAAATGTGAGGATTTAATGTTTTTTATAAGTTTTTATAAATAATTTTAAACTGAATATTTTGGGGTTTTTGGACATTTGATCGGAAAAAACAAGGCATTTGAAGACGTCACCTTGGTCTATGAGATGTTGTTATGGGCCTTTTTTCAATATTTGCAACATTTAATTATTTGATTAATCGATCAAATAATCAGCAGATTTATCAATAATGAAAATAAACGTTATTTTCAGGCTAAAGTTTAGTACATTGTTGTTGCTTTTTTATACTGTATGTCCAAGTCAATAGGGTTAGTTGGTAAATCTGCTTTAGTACACACAAGTAATGTCCTGGCCTTAACAATTAGTTTCCTTTTGTCTTTTCTCCAAATACCATCATTTACAGTGTCTGGGTTTATGAGGTCTTGGCAACGGCAAAATCAAATAAATGACACTTCATGACAGAAGAAGCATATCTGCTTTACAGGGATATTCTATTGATGAGTTGTAAAGATCCATCACTCGTTAACACTAAGCTCATAGCTAAACACTAACTGTTATGTGTTGTACCGATAATTCTTGAGAGAGCATGAAACCTTTAAACTCCATATTGTTTTTACATTCTCACAAATTCAAATTAGTCTGTAAATCCTAAACATTAGCGCACAAGTCAGCATTAATGTGTCCATGGTTGTGGCTGCTAGAAAATGGTATCTGTGATTATTCATATCATTCAGAGGAGCGATTAAATATTCCTTATACCCTCAGAGCAGTGAAACAAATGAACCAGGGCTAAGTTCTAACAGGAGCTGACAGATCTTTTAAATAATGTTTATTTATCATCGGTAACATTTACCAGCCTTCGTATGGTCCCTCGGGCATGTGACTTCCACTGCCTGAAGCCCGGCAGCGTCTCCTCAGCTGGCATTTCCTTTTTTACTTTGTAAGACTTTGCAGAACTTTGCAGTGTTTATTGTGACTCTTCTCCTCTTTAGTTCATCTTCAGATATGAACAAGAAAGAGAAGGAGAGAGGGTGAAATAAAGGAAGGGATACAGCAAAGATGTTGTACACAAGGTTTTACACAAGCAGGAGAAAGGAAAGGACAAAGTGAATAAACAGATTCAACACAGAAGTGGAGTGTAACATTGTCCTTGTTTTATAAAACGAGATGTTGAGATCCTCCTTGCATTCCCAAAGTTTGAATTATCACAACCAAAAGTATGGCTTATGACATATTTAAAGAGAGATGTTTTACAACCAAGTAATGAAAGTATAAGAGCAATCTAAATTGCAATTCAAATGTATAAATTAATAAATGAATATATGAACATATTCATCTATTATCTGCATGGAGATACATTATTCACCACTTTCTCCTTTCCCCAACATCCAAGCTAGGGATATCATTATACTTCAATTAATACAAAGTATACTCTTACCATTGCAAAACCAAACACCACATTCTCTCTGCACAAGATTTTACTTTCAAGAAATGTCAGCCCTACTTGGGGTCAAAGGTATAATTTTGCAAGTTAAACCAGTATAAAAGCACAGCAGCAGTAACCAGATGAGGACACACATGAAGCCTGTTGGTGAAGAAAAAAGGATTGCAGCGTTACTCTTGCTAACTTTAGGCTTTAATTTGAAACGTCATGCAACTAAAGGATTGTTTGTCGTCAAACTGCTGCAAAATTTCAAAGGAAGTCAGCAGGTAAAGCATTCCGCCTGACGAACAGACATTTTGTTTCTGTACTGTAGTTTCTTTTCTCTTGCCTTGCATTGTGTTGCTTTCTGTGTCTTTTAATTTGATATTAAACTGTCTGTTTCTGTATGGATGCCTGAGAACTGTAGGCTTCAAATTTACAATTACATTCAACAACGTTTTCAATGTTTGTGCCTAGACTACTGCAGCTAGAACACTGTGTAATTTTATTTTGTAGTTTTAGCTTCTTTTTTTACTTGTTTACTTACTTTACTCTTCTTCTAATCAGAGCCATATTACTGCAGTGTACATACATTACTTCAGCAAATAGAAAGTATTTCTTCCTGTCAGAGTTGTTGTGTTGTACATTTGCGTATAAATCTCAGCACAAGTGTGGTTCTGCTGTTGTAACTTTAGCGAGACATCCCCTACGTTCATATCCAGCCGACGTGACTCTAATGTCGGTACAGATGTAGTTCAAGTGTTAATAATAGGCACGCATTTGCTTTGCTGTAATTTCAATACATTATACATCATTTTCATAAATTTTACTCTAATGAAGTGAGGTTGCATATGAAGTGACTCTCATGAATACACATGAAGAGTGAAACAAAGAGAGTAATCATTTGAATGGTTACATTAGAATTGTATATTTATTTTCTATTAAATATGGTAAACAGTGCTTGTGCCTGTTTATTTTGTTGAATCCATTTACACACGCTGACATGCTCAAGTCTAACAGATATGACAGTGCCCTCTTGTAAAATGACATTAATAAACATGTGTAGCATTAAAACAGACTGAGGGATTGAGGTTCAGCAGTATGGAACATTTTTATTGTACCGTTGAGACGCACTGGATGGAGAGTCAGAGGATATAAAAAAATACTGTTGAAACATTTTGCTCCCTTGAATTTAGTAAAACGTATTGGTTTCTGTTAAGATTGTGAATTGTCTGTACTACGAGTCAATGAACTATGTTGGAAAATGTAGCGAAAGTTAGGAACTATTTCAGAAAGGACGAAAAGCATTGCAAATGTGAATAAACTGTTTTTTGCAAAATTATTGACAGCTCAACATTAGGTTGCAAATATGGTAAACAAGTGTTGGTGCTTTATTAAATAAATGTATTTAATTAAGTGTTTTAAAAAAAGAGAAGCTGTTTAAGAATTGTGCACCCCAGATTTAAAAGAAACAATTAGTATATAGTTGGTCAGTGGCCACTTAATGGTACACTTAATAAGTACAACTATCTTTACGAAGTTTATTAAGCTCAGTTTTGTTGACATTGTCGGAAATTAATTTACATGTTTACTATTGAGGTCAGTTAAAGATGATGTTAAAATGGACTACATTATATTGAGAGGTGTTTCTAATTATAGTAATACAACAACATTACTAGAGAATAAATGCTAAAACAAATAATTAAATTAACACCTCTATGACAGTGTAACAAAAACCTGAAGATTATAGCCATCATACAAATAGACATGGCAGAACAGTTGTATTGGATTGTCCGGGTGTACCTAATAAAGTGGACACTGAGTGTAAAATGTCCAAACAAATTTCCCCAGGGACAAATAAAGTAATCTTGAATCTTAAAAATGAATTAATGGAAAAGTAGTGTAAACGTAAACAAAATTAGAAAAAAAAATAATCAAATTACATTATTTAGGAGTATGTAAATAACTTTGTCAAATAAATGTTGGGACTGACTTACTGTTCAGATGGGGACAGATACATTCGGTACAGAAATGATAAGTGGCTTTGAGGCCCTTGATGTATGCCTCTCCAACGCCTTGCTTTACAACACTGCATAAGAAATGATATGCAAGAGCTAGATTTGAATATTCATGATCAAATCCATCGGCTGTTTGTACCGTAGCATTAATGAATTGCTTGAGGGGAAGCTATACACAAATAAGGAGTTTTAAGTGGCCGGTGATGAAACACAGCAATCCCAAAGAAAGAATTTAAAAAGTGAGAATTTACTTACTAGTTGGTGCTAACACAGTATGGATCTTTCAAACAGCATAAAGATTTTACTCATGTATTTAACATCCGCAATAGTTAAGTAAAAAAGACAAAACTCTCTGAGCTGAAATAATCTCATAGGTAACCCAGTCTTGAATGAAATCTCCTTTGTTTAGGATTTGTGGATATACTATATGTGCCATTAAAAATGTATAAATATTCAAGATGGTTGAAGAGTCCCAATCATCTCCTACACCGTTGCTCTGGCAGTTAAAAGAGGGCCGCTGAGAGCAGTTTCACTGTGAAAGACATTAGCATGCCTTTGAAACAAGAGACCTTGAGTATGAACAAGGGCTATCCATATCCATACACACTTTGGAATGTAATTTATATGCACAAACTGAGGTGTGAGGCCAGAGGATGTTAGAGGGGCAGAAAGGATCCACTCAGTACAGGTGATGCTTTCACTGGCCAACAATGTAATACTAGTTTTTATACCGCCAGTGCCTCTTTACACATCAGTGAGTTCCTCTGAACTTACAGACTCAACTGGAACTGAAAAGGTAATATATGAGGTATATAGATAATTGGATGCTCTGCTTGTACTTTCTTATATTTCCTTTATGATCTTAAAGAGATATGTTTCCTCATCAAAGAGATTTTGTTCAATGTTTGGTGGATTTTTTTCAACTGTTTGTTTGATGAACCAAGTTACTTTTTGTGCCACTGCCACCGGTGACCTATGTGCTCAACTCTCTGAATTATGCATGGTGATTATACGACGCAGTCCTCTGAATTGTAAATTCTCACAATTATACAGCCCATTGTCTATTCATTATTTCAAAACGAATGGGAAATTATGTAAAACTATCTCTAAAGAGGAAAGCAGCGTGTAATATGACTTGCCATATTGTTCATGCAATTCAAATACTTTGCTTTTTCTGAGAGTTGAAAGTAATCAGATTTGGATGAAATCTGACTCGCATGTCATGTGGGATTATGATACATTTTGAAGATAAGCTATGATAACTGCACTCAGAGTGTTTTCTTATTAATTTGAACTTCCCTTAAGGTTAAATATACAATTGTTGACTGTGAGTCAGACTTATCTTCTTTGCCTGACCAGACGAGTGAAGGACTTCAACATGTCCCACAGCGTCTTTGTGGACTTTCTTTTCTGATCCCTTCACACAAGCAGCATTATACAGTTTACATACTACTTATTTACATAGATGCCATAGCTACTTTTCGTCATATAATGTTTCATTTGTAAATAGCCACACAAAAGAAATATCTAGTTTGAGGCGTCTGACATAAAGGCCATTTGTTCCAGCACACATTTCTGGGCTTTTGTGCTGATACAGTACGTACACCATGCATACACTCATCCTCAGATCCTGCAACAAAACTCTGCTAGCAGTCCCCACGTCTAAACTCAAAACTAAAAGTGCATTTGCTGTCAGGGCCTCCAAACTCTGGAACAGCCTTTTTGTTGAAATTATGTCTCAGTGACTTCCTCTAAATCTCTAATACTGAAAAAAACTACTTTTTATGAACATGTTTTTCTGCATTAGGTGGTATTTTTGAACCCTGTCACTTCTTAAGGCCTCCACTCAAAAAGGTTTGCTTGTTGTTGGATGTTTGAACTTCACGGTGCAGAATGATGTACGTGCAGAAGGCTGTTTTCATATTAATCAGATTCTCAGTGCTCACGTTTAACAAGTGTGTGTGTGTGTGTGTGTGTGTGTGTGTGTGTGTGTGTGTGTGTGTGTGTGTGTGTGTGTGTGTGTGTGTGTGTGTAACAGTTCACATAAAAAGTGGCCGCCGCTCTGACCATCCTGCTATGTTGACTTCACTGGGAATGTCCATTCTCATTCCATTTATAAGGTTATGTTATGTTATGTTATGTTATTGCTTGTTCTGTTATATTCTATTATTCTATTCCAAGATGGTATTTACACATGTCACTGTTATTATGGCATTCATTGATTTTTGAACAATCTTTTTTAGTCTATAAAAAATATAAAAAATATAAAAAAGAGATTTTATTTTTCAAGTTCAGTGTCTTGCATGGCCTTGCTGTGGTTGCATTATGAACAGACTATAAGGACGTGCAGTGAGACCGCTGCTTCCTCCTCCTCCTCTGGTAGTGTTACCCTCTCATCCTCTATCTCCCCTCATCCGCTATTCTCCTCCTCACCTCCTGCTGCACTCCATCCCTCAGCTGAGCACAGGTATTTGTTTAGGAATCTCTCAGTGGAAATTATATACTCCATCTCCGGCGCTCCCTATCAACACACAATTATCATGGGCAATCATGCAGAACAGTGCTGAATTCAGCTGGGAGTCTGATGGCATTACTGACTGCAAGGCCCGGCTTCTTCTGGAGGTAGCCTGCGCCACATCTGCATTAAACCTCTCTCTCTCTCTCTCTCTCTCTCTCTCTCTCTCTCTCTCTATCTCCTCCTTTCTCACACACACTCTCACTTGGATATGGATTGAGAAATGATTAAAACCTTTTTTTTATATCTTATTATGATTTCATTTTAACCAGGAAGTCCACCAGATAAGTAATCTCTTTCCTTGGGGAGACTCGGATGAAAGGACCACTCCAACCTGACACAGGACAAATCCTGTGATTTTTATCTTCCAATTTCTTAGCATCTGCCAACCTCTGTGGCCTCTTCTCGTTGCAGAGGTGTAGCTCAGTGTAGCTTGTCATATAACTGAGCTGAAGTTTGGTTTGGCTTTTCTCTCAGAGTGGTACAGCAATTTGAAATTTCCGGAATTTGGAAATGTAAATCTCCATCCTAAAAGTGTCTTCTGTAAAGGCAAAGTCAATCTCACAAAGTAATCAATGCCTTACATTGTGTTGCTTCCTTCTGCATTCCGAGGCAAACCACAGATGCATTTCCCTATATATGATAAACATATTATAAAGCCCGAAAGGCACAAAGTTGATACTGACACATGAGAATCGAAACCGGAGTCCATTCAGATCCTGATCAAATGCTCCATTCATGAGTGAAATTACCGTCCGTCTGTCAGCCAAGGTGTGAATTCTTTCATCTACAGATCCTATCTCTGAAGTTGTTTAATAAATGCATAATGCCACATAGACTGTAGAATAGAAAATAGGATTTCTGCCTCTCGGGGTGTAGGGTGATGTGTAAATCATGTGAGACAGCAACGCCCTCTTGTGGTATTTTGAGTTAAATGTTTTGTAATTTTCCAGATCTTTGTTACAATCATCCCATTTTATAGGAAAATTGCCTGCAAGAATTAATATAATCCATGTGCAAAAGGTGTTCTCCTGATTGGTCATTGCTGTTAGCTTGATAACGTATTTATGCCTTTAGAATTATATGGTCTAAATTACTTTTAATTTTACATTGTCACCTTTTTGTCTCTATGAAATGGGACTGTTAATTTGAGCTACACACTCACCTGAAGCCTGGACTCAAGAAGCCCAACAATTCTTTAAATTAATTAAATGACAATTATTAATTTTATATACATCAAAGCTTGCCCTGGCCTTGTCATTTTATTGGCAAAATAAAATAAAAGCATATAATTGGACAGAAGAACTGGAGGACAAAAACTCAACAACATAAACATAAAGCAGCTACATAAACGGAACAAAAAAGTCTATCATGCTTAAAGGCATATTTCAACCAGTGGAAAGTTGAGTATATCTTTAAATCGGGTCTATGTAGTAGAAATGTGCCTTCTAGGCCGAGAAAAGCCAGAAAATGTGTTTTTGGCTCATATAGATGAAAGACACCAAATCCCAGAATGCACCTGCTTCGCTGCTTTATGAGTCCACTCCCAAGCCACGCCTACCTTTTACAGACAGACAGAGGCATTCAACTCAACTCAAGTGTGTTTTATTGTCATTTTAACCATATACAAGAAACAACGTTTCACCGTGTCATGCCGCCTTATAGCTTTTCACTATGTGCTTTATTTCAAAGATATTTTTAAAACACGATACAAAGCGAAATATATATTTGAATTACTGTTTTTTACAAATAGCGAACACAAATGCCTGAATTAACATTAATCAACATTGCTTGCTGGTCATTTGACATACACTCATAACCCTGACAACCATCAACACACAAGATTCAAACAAAAGTGTTATGATGCACTAAAGGCAGTTATACTGCCAGTGATCAGGCTTGTTGTGAATAGACTTGTATGTAACTTAGGTGAATTGAAAATAGCTCAGGCTGGAGTGATTATTACGCCATTTCTAAACTCAACAATGGCAGCAATGTTTTTTTTATCCTGGAACAAAGTGTTCAAGACAGACAGATCATTTATACCACAGAGCTTCCATATAGTATTTACTATACATAACATGTCAGACAAAATGAGGAAAATGTCCAAGGTCTGGTGGCAAAAAAAAGAAGAAAAACAATCCAACCAGTGGTGTAGTCTAATGTGTTGTATACAGAACTATATATATATATATATTGGCCTTTTTTTTTGGGGGGGGGGGGGGGGGGGGGGGGGGGTTGCATATCATAGTGGAGTTTTATGTACCAATTTACGGTGGAAATACCTTTATTTAGCCTATGCGAAGAAGATAAACACAGGTGACAATTCAAAATATATCATAATTATAATGGAAAGTATGTTATTGCGTGTCATTGGGCATTTTAAGTGGGTATATGGAAATCTTGGATCTTTCGGGTATACTGCATATACCTGTGCATCACGTAGACTACACCACTGAGTCCAACCACCTCAAGCCCCAACTCTTCCTCTGCTGGTTGAAGTCAGTGGCAGTGATTCTGGACAGTTCGCCCAATGAGGAGGAAAAGAAGGCCAGCCAGGAGGCAGAAGAAGATGCCAATAGGGGCAAACATGAAGGACAGACCATAGTTGAGGGACAGCTGGAAGTCTGGACACATTGTAGAGCGCTGGTGGTCTATGTAGAGATCTACCACATCCAACACCTGCACCCACAGTACGTACATAACCACCACACACAGCAAGAAAAGACCTGGTGCAAAGAAGAGCAGCAGAGGCTGAAATGAGAACTCACCCACACACTTTCTATATTAACAAATGGATCCAAAACAGGGAATAGAAATACATATTTAACCAGTGGTGGGAGAAGTACTCAGACTTTACTTAAGTGTACCATTACAAGCTAAAGTCCTAAAAGTATTATGAGTCCAATGTTATCAATACAGTGAAAGTATCAAAAGTAAAAGTATTTGTTCTGCAAAAAAATGCCCTCTGTAAGTGATACATCATTATATATGACATGATTAGGTTGTTAATACTCTTGGATCAATGACTATGCAGAAATGTACTGTTGCTGGTTGAGATGGAGCTGATTTTAGCTATTTAGAGAGTTAAGTCCACTAGGTTCCCAACCTAGGAGTCTCATCCCCTCCAAAGAGTCATAAAATGAATCTAAGGGGTCATGAGATGATAAATGGGAGAGGATAGAAGAAACAGCAACGTTCTGCCACACAAATGTGAAGCCATTTTTTTATATTCTCTAAACATTCTCTGAAATATTAAATATCCTCCTCAAACAGTTATTTAATGAAACCATCTGAGAAGTTTAGAGGGGAAATGTCTCTTTGGTGGAACTGCATAGACTAAAACTAGAAATCTAAAACTTGGACAAGGACTCCCAACTTCACACTGCTTTTTAAAAAGAGGCCACAAACAAAAGGTTGGGAACCCTTTATCTTTTATAATGCAACAAATTGTATTTCATCCGCTTATTATGGGTTTTTAATGTAAAATCCTAATTTGTAATCACCAGTAACTAGAGCTGTCGAACAACTGTAATGGAGTAAAAGTATAAAGTAGCATACAATGAGAAATAAATCAAGTGTACTACCTCACATTGTACATAAGTACAGTACTTAGGCCAAAGTGTAGGCCTACTTAGTTACTTTCCACCACCGGATTTAACCATTTTGAAACCTTACCAGATGCCAGGAACAGGCCGCCGCCTGCTTTATACAAGCGATGGCTGGCGAACGGCGCAGCACAGATGATGAAGAACCCACCGAGCACTACAGCTGCCACACCAATGAGCATGAAGATGCTCCAGAAACCCCTGTAGACTGGACAACAGAGATGTTAGCCAAGTTTCTTAGTAAAGAAAATAAACTAAATCTGTACAATGAGGCAAATCTCAATAGATAAACAGACACTTACTTATGGCTGAATCATACTCTGTTGCATTGTGGGTCTGATGAGACACGGGGAATGGGAAGAGGTAGGCGTGCATGCACACTTTTGAGTGAGGCTGATTTGCTGGAGAGAGAAACAATAAATCAACACAGAAAATAGATTAAACTTAATCTTACAAGTAAACAAAAACAGTTTGCAGTTAGAGGATATCACTTAAATACTAGATATATATGTGTGTGTGTGTGTGTGTGTGTGTGTGTGTGTGTGTGTGTGTGTGTGTGTGTGTGTGTGTGTGTGTGTGTGTGTGTGTGTGTGTGTGTGTGTGTGTGTGTGTGTGTGCATTGCAGACTGGTATACAACTAAATTTGACAACAGTTATGTTATAACAAAGTTATGATTATTCTCCACTTTTTCTCTCATGTTTTTATCATCTTTCCTACTCTTTGCTCTCTTCTCTTCTACAGTATGGAATTCCACAGACCCTCACAAGGTCCTTTCAGTGCCAAAGGCTGTTTCTGACAATGATTCACCATGACCAGAATAACATCACATGGCACAGCCTCTAAACACATGAGAGGGTTTCTACCATTGTGGCGTCATACGCGTTTTATAGACAGAATAGCAGCAAATTAAATAAACAGATTTTTATTTTGAGTCATTACAGTGCAGTTACTTTTCATAGCTATATGTGCGAATGGTTCATGAGAACAGCCTAAACATTAATATACTGATAACATACAAGATAACATACTGTACATTTCTTTGTCTGTGAATGACTTTTTGGCAAACAAAAATGGATGCATGCATGGCCCATATAACATATGAAACATAAAATGTTTTCTAATAATAAGGATCTTGTTGCCTTAATCACATGTGCAAGCACAGTTTATAGCAAAATGGAAGGATTTAACACTTCAATACTTATATCCCATTTCTCCATATTGGGTTTTAATGAGGTCAGATGAAAAGAAACAAAATATTTAGGAATTTAGGAAGGAATGAAATGAGTTGATTTTGCAATTATTCCCATCACTTTTCAAATATGAAGCAGTGGAAACAATGAGAAAGTTAAGCCAAAGTCAACAAAGCACCTGGGTTAGCTATCGGAGCAACAATATGTGTCTCACTTACTGAACCAGAGCTTCCACATCAGGTTGTCATCACCCGCGCTGCCTCCAAACGAACACCTCCAGAAAAACCCCTCATGGTATAGAGTGATATCACTAGTGCTCTCCTGCAGCAACACATCTCCACGCTGAAAGAAAGCACAAAGGAAGGAATGGTGGCTTATATAATATACATATATAAAGTCTGCAGAATAGGGTTTGTATAAGCATAATTATTGATGCACCCTGTGGTATCTGTTGATGTAGTGAGGCAAGGGTACAGTGTGCTGCCACAGTGGCAGAGCAGCTGCTTAGTCGGGTCAAGGGTTGAGCTGAGCAAGCACCTCTAACCTCATGCAGGTTTGGTTTGGTGCCGAGCGAGCGTGCAGGCCAAAGGTGTTCCCATTCAGGAAACACTCATCACAAGTGGTCAGTATTTTTGCACGCGAGCATAAAATCTAAATGGATTCTGCACTTTTCACACTGTGATCACCCCTTTATACAGTATATGATGTTATTGCTATGAAAATATAACTTGAATCCAGAATTATATTAAATTCAAGTAAAAAGATTCTTACATTTTATGAATGTATACTATGCGCTACCACTTTGGTTTTATTGTGGTGATATCATGTCTCGATTTTAGTTTCAGTGCCCACTATGAAAGGCTAGGTATGTTCTAGTCAGTGATATTTAATACAGTACCATACCACTGGGACTACTGGTATTTGTATCTCTATCATAGGGGCACAAGATATGTCTCAATCACTGCATTGCTGAACGCACACTACATTAAACAGTGTCTGGTTACATCAAGAAGTCCTGCAGGGATGCCTCTCCACCCTGCAGTTCATCTACTGAAAGAATGATTGGAGCAACTGATCACAGTTTCTAAAATAGTAGAAGTGACTTTAATTCTAGTTTAAAGATCCACCATTAGACGGAATACGTTTTATTATGAAGGTACAGAGTGCAACTTCACAATACAACATTTAAAGCTTAAATACTGTACAAAATAATAGAATTACTTCTCTGTGGCCTAAGAACAGTTGACCTCATTTTAATTCCTGGGGTTACATATATGACATTTGTTCAACCTAAAAACACATTATAACTAATATTCATCAAGACATAAGAAAGACATAACAAATTATAACTGATCTTCCTCCTTGATCTGCTGCTGTTTCAAGTCCAACACCCACCTCTATGGTCACACCACCCGGGCCAACAGATCCATCAGGGTTCGAGTGGCAACTCTCTGAGGCCAGCAGCCAGTAATCAGTTCCAAACGAGAGGAGGATGAACACAGCTGCCAACGCCCCGAAGAGCCCCGCAAAAAACAACGCCACACTAAGCCTCATGGTCCAGGATAGACCAGCCACTCAGCTACTGGATGCTCACACTCAGTCTGCCTTTCCCCTCGAACTACAGTGAGTGCGTGTGACAATCAGAGGCAGAAACAGTCACTCCTTGAAGTACATCCACTAAGTAAGATGTGTTCCAGCTGGTTTATGTTGTGACTGGATCTTGACTCCTCTCCTGTCTCTGTTTGTGTTATGGGAGGACAAGGTTGAGCACATGACTTCTTTGGACCCTGATGGGGTCTGCAGTCAGCCCACCCTCCACACACCCTGGGCTATTTTGGGGGTCTGACTGAAGGCGGCTGCTCCACTCAATTGTGGGACAGAGTGTGTGAAGCAGTTGGAGTGTGTGAAGGGAGGGGATCAATGCAGAAATAACCGGTGGCAACTGGACACCCACCGTCTGCACGGGAATGTCAGGGCAGGGTGAGACTGAAAGGACAGAAGAGGAGTATCCCACAACACCCTGCCCAAAGCTGCTGCCCCACTGGGACAACACACATATAAACACACATACACACACCAGTATCATTTCCTGTAAATGGGTGAGATGGAAATTACTGTAAATGCCCCTTTACAGTTGTATCACACTCCAAGAACACAGAGATACTTATCAACTGAAGTTTTATAAACAGTTTAAATGAGTCATTATAGAAATAATACTGCTATTTCTCAAAAATGTATTTTCTGAAAAATAAATGATATGAATAAAACAAAAACAACAATATTCCACATTTAAAATATTGGATACAGAATACATAAAAACCCTGTTTAAACTGTAAATTAGCACATCAGTTCAAAAAGTCACCAGGGGCTTTGCTGTAATACTTGTGTGGTCTTGACAACAAAAGACAGTATTCCATTTAATCATACGGTAATTTAGCTAATGCCACGTAAATGCAGTTTTGTTACTTAAACTGAAGTTATTTGAGTAGTATTTCAATAAATGTTTACACTATAACCTAAAACAAAGAAGTTTAAAGTCTGATGTTGTGGTCAGTAACAGTCAGTGTGAGCTGAGGGGAAACACTTGTTTATTAGCATCTTAGGGGCACATTTAGCAGTGAGCCTACATATAGACACTGGCAAATTTACACACTGGTGTGACCCAGGCTATCCTCAGTATTACTCCACCCACATCCACTGTTTTAGTGTGCGTGCGTGCGTGCGTGCGTGCGTGCGTGCGTGCGTGCGTGCGTGCGTGCGTGCATGCGTGCGTGCGTGTGTGTGTGTGTGTGTGTGTGTGTGTGTGAGAGGAGTGAGAGTATTGTTAGTGGCTCTGATCAGATATGATTAGCTAATTGTGTTATGATCGTTAGACAATCCTCTATGGCATCTAGTGTGAAAAGACGGTCCATTGCGGCCAGATAACAACAGGAAAAACACAAGGCTCAAAACGCACCGGTGTGGAGAAGGTGTGTGTGTGTGTGTGTGTGTGTGTGTGTGTGTGTGTGTGTGTGTGTGTGTGTGTGTGTGTGTGTGTGTGTGTGTGTGTGTGTGTGTGTGTGTGTGTTATATCCACTACTGTAAGTAACTAGATACACTTACTTAAGTACAATTTTGAGGCACTTGTGCTTTGCTTGAGTATTTAATGCTGCTTTATATCTCTACTCCACTTCATTTCAGGGTGAAATATTGTTTTCTTCGCTCCACTCACTCCATGCAAGTAAAGAATCTGAGTACTTCTTCCACCACTCGTTTAATATAAAACCAATTTATTCCTGTTGAGTTCTTCACTGAGGATGCACTAGTTTGGTTTCTAATGCTTGGCAAAAAAGACTAGAAGGTTTATTTGTTTAGGGTATGTGATTACTTTGGCATTTGGTCCTTTGTCCTAGGTAATGGTGTCTTGTAAGCCAGTGTGGGCTGGGCATATTTTATTGTATGCATGACACAATAATAAAAATATATTCATTAATTCAGTATGTCTGTATTTCAAGGTGGTAAATAGTTTGATGAAGTGTTATCAGTATCACAAAGGATTCTTATGGTTAGGTGATTTCATCATTGCAGTATTATTTTAAATTCACTTTGCTGTAGTTTTAATTGTATTGCATTTCATCATCCAGTATGGACTCAAATAATGTAAACTTAGTTGTGGTATTGTTATACAACTGTTTAAATGCTGTATGTGTATAATGTTTTTTATACTGTAAGCCTAAACGTGTTACAGTTCGTATGCTGTAAAACAGAAATATAGTCTGTGGCAGCACTGTAGCCACGAAGTTACTGTAGGAATCCTCCTTAAATTGCCGTTTATAATGTTTTGAATGCCTCAGTTTGTCCAGCAGGTGGTGTAAAAGTAACTGCAATATCATTAAGTCTAACAGCTGAAAACAAAATACCGAGCTTGGGAAAATATTCATCACAGAGGAAGATCATTCATTCGTTACGTAGGATATATAATAAATGAGTATCATATTTTAAACCCAAAAAATTAAGAAAAAATTAAATAACAAATATGCTTACAGTATACGTTTATGATTTTTTTTGTTACTTTTTTAAAATTTAGAATTCAATTTACAAACATTTAGTCATCACATTCCGTAAACACAAAACTATACACAACTAATTACAAATAATATAATATAAAAGTAAATATGAAAGTGTATCTGTTTATGAATAAGAATTTCCCGATTCGGGTCTGTGACGTCAAAAGACGATACCAACTGTCAGAGCAGCCGCGGGGGGGTCAGACCGAAGGACACTGCAGTTCAACGCCTGAGAAATTAAGCACGACTCGAACAGTCAGCTCCATCGCAGGACGTATACTATCTATATAAAAACCCGCCGCTTTTTACACCTGACACATTTGTGCCGAGGGTTAAAATCGAGCAGTTTCTCATCACCCTCTACATGTGAGAGACCCGCGTGATAATTTACAGTCGAGCGGATGATCGCTTCCGCTTTGGCTGTAGCCGTGCTGTCACAGCGGGACGATGGACATCCAGAAATGTAGCCCTTTATTTCAGAAACCAAGAGGACGGACGAGGATTATACAGTGTATCTATGTGGTCGGCTTCATGGTGAGTAACTAACTGAGACTTGACTGAGAGATTTCATAACTCAAATGATAAAAAAAAAAATGCATTTCACAATTCAGAGGTTAGACACTTCCTTCTTGTTCAAACTAAACACATATTGCCCAAGGCATCCTCAAGATGTTTGCAGGTGATGTAACATCATGAGTCATTATAGAAATAATACTGATATTTCTCAAACAAGTATATTCCACATTTAAAATATTGGATACAGAATACACAAAAACCCTGTTTAAACTGTAAATTAGCACATCCGTTCAAAAAGTCACCAGGGCCTTTACTGTAATACTTTTGTGGTCTTTATGTAAAATGGTCTTGATGTAAAATTAAAATGTAGTGTGTGTCATAGCCTTTACATATTGTCAGGATTTATTGATGTCTTCAACAGCATAAGTGTTAGGCCTATAGCTTATATTCCCTTTACCTAAATCACACCCTTGCTTGTACAGACCTCTTAAACACTGACCTGTCATACTTACCTGTAGTAAGATATTAAATCGTCAAGCATGGTTTGTAAAAATGTATGTCTAGTCTTAAGACGGTAAGTTAAATCTGATATCTGCAGACACACATTTCTTCTTCATCTGTAATAGCTACTGTACCATATAACATGTTTGACTGCAGACATCAGGAACATCATGTATCGCACAGTATAATGTAATGCATATTTAAAAAGTGCAAGGCCAGTATA
This sequence comes from Gymnocephalus cernua, assembly GCA_023631565.1. NCBI lineage: Eukaryota > Metazoa > Chordata > Actinopteri > Perciformes > Percidae > Gymnocephalus > Gymnocephalus cernua. Next base: position 19,939,594 of record CM042434.1, read on the forward strand.
AACTCAGCATAGAGGAGCATACGCACACGGTGCTATTGTGGCATTATGAAAAGTGTTTTCTTCTTAAAGATGCATCAAAAATACTTTCTGACCACTCAAAATAAACATAACTGAATGTTATATGCATACATATGGTGTGTGTATTTTGAAAAATGTCACCCTAAATAAATCAGTTGTGCAACTACTAAATAAAGGAGATGTTATAGAACAAAACAGGTTGTTTTGACACCTCTGAGTGTGTAGAGGGCCGCCTCTTTAAAGCATCACTGTCAGTAAAACACTGTATGTTTCAGAGTGGACCGATGCGTCCTTAAATTTAAGGACATGGCAAAGCAGTCGTTCTTCAGAGAACTAGCTTTACATTTCAGTCTGCATATCTGGCTAAATGATCATCTGATTAAAGGTGACAAAGAATGCAGGCTGCTCAGATGTTTGGCAGACAAAAACTTGCTGGGGACAGTAATGCTACTGAAAGTTAAGCAATTAGTGTAACGAGTAGTGTTAGAACACTGTATGAACTGCTGTGTGACTTCAATCAAGAGTTTGGCAAGAGCTGCTGCACTGATCTCAGCACTGCAGAAAAACAGGATGGGCGATGAGATTCTGAGGCTGATGCAACTATCCTTAAACTCACTTACATGTAAATGTGTCCTTCTGTTCAGAGGTTTCTGATAAAATCCTGATAATGATAACAGCCTGAATTCTTTCTTCTTTAGGACTTGTTTGGGGTGAGCATGATCATCCCGCTGCTGAGCCATCATGTGAAAGCTCTTGGAGCAAGTCCCACTGTGGCTGGTATTGTAGGTAAATTGTAATATATTATCATCATAGCAGATGAACTCCAGGGTCATGCTAAATTAGGCTCCAAACTGACATGCTCTCCAGTCTTGTGATCATCTTGTGATAATCAAAATTTACATTTTTGGAGAGAATGATTGCCATAAGGACACACGACTGCTAACAAAACAATTGCAATGTGCACAACATAGTATATGTTTCCAACAGTAAATCAGTGCTGAAACAATAAGTTTGTCATTTGCATGCATTTTCTTACATTGCAGTGAGTTGAGCTCTCAGGGCCACCATAGTTTTGGACCCTTGGTTGGACCAAACAAGTAATTTGAATGTGTTAAATTGATGATACAATATAATCACAAAAGTGCTGTAATTGTAGGTATTTTTATTGTTGCATCTGAACACATGGTGTCTGCTCTGTGTATAGATTATGTATAGATCTTATATTACAAATGTGAATTATGAAACTGTTGCAGGATCTACATATGGGATCTTACAGCTCTTCTCAAGCACAATAGTTGTAAGTATTGACTTTGTATCTCTCTGAAAAGTCTCTGTCTCTAAGCTCCATTCAGCCTGTCCTGCTTGACAAGGCATGCTCACAGATAGTGGCCAAAGCGGTTGCATTCCATGTCATCTCTGGTATTTCATGAAAACAATAAACACTGGCTGTTTTAGGTTGGTTGTGGTTGCACAATACACCCAGTATCTGCACATCCACACATAAGCTACAGTACTCCTAGTTAGCCGCATATGCAGATATGCAGGTTTTTAAGTACAAGCCGAGAGACATGTATCACGCTACTTTCAACTTTCTTCTTCTTCTACGTGCATAACATTCACCTGTATATCCTCGTGCACACTCTAGCTCCCCCAGTGTTCACTAACAGCACCAACAGGACACAACACACTCTTTTTGTATACAACTCCAGTGTCCTTGTTGCCTCATACAGAAATGCATTTTTTTTTACCCGTTAACACCCCGTGACTGGCCACTAAGGAGATGTTTTATCTATACCTTTGGATGAAAAATCAAAGCTTTGATGATTAAAACCATGTCCAAGCTGTTACTCAAAAAATGCACAGTACTCTACAATAAGCATGGCATCTGACGCAGGATTCTCAGCTTTCCATGTCTTTCTCCCGCCGCCCACGGCTCCTGAAAATTGGTTTAATTTTCAGGGGTCATGGGACAAATTAAACAGATAAGGAGTCATCTGTTTGTTCCCGTGTGCAGAATGGCTAAATACTGATAAACGCAAGGATACGTGAACAGCTGGGTCTCTATAATAATCCTATCAGGCTACACCCAGTACACAGCAAACTCAATTGGTCCTAATTTCATTATTTCATTGTGTGTTAGAGTGTGTGTGTGTGTGTGTGTGTGTGTGTGTGTGTGTGTGTGTGTGTGTGTGTGTGTGTGTGTGTGTGTGTGTGTGTGTGTGTGTGAGTGTGAGTGAGAGAGAGCGAGAGAGACAGAGACAGAGTGATAATCTAATAAAGGCTTATATGAACAAGCTGCATGGTTAAGAGGAAATTTGGAGTTTTGGGATTCCTGCTTCATTTTATTATCTCCGTACACTACTTGTGTACAGAGATACTTTTCTCTGTTCATCTCCATTTGTTGTGATTTCTCATTAATCCCAGATCAATGCATTAGGATCGAAGTTTAGGCCTCAATTCACAGGGCTGTATAAAGATCCATAATCTCTCTTCTAAGTATCTTTTTAGAGAATGGGAAGTTTAGTTTGACTTTTGTTTGTGGTTGTGTGTCATTTCCTGTGTGTGATCGGCAGGGCAGCTGGAGTGATGTGGTGGGACGGCGGTACTCTCTGCTGACCTGCCTGCTGCTGAGCGCTCTCGGCTACGGCCTGCTCGGAATGTCCACCAGCATCGCTTTGTTTGTCCTCGCACGGATTCCTGTGGGTAGGTCCCAAACTACACTGAAACTTTTTAACTGAAGACATTTTGACATGTCACAGAAAGATAATCACAGGTGTAAATAATACAATCAATGATGGCTAAATTCCATTTAGCTTTTCATTGTAATGTTATTAGTTACACCTGTGCCTTTCCTCCCATGACAAGTCAAAATTTGTGCTGTGAAAAACGTCTATGGACGTCAATAGATCTGTATTTTCACAATATTTTCAAATGTTCATTAAATACTGCTTAACAGTTTGTTCAGAATAAACTATTATTGATCCAAATCAGAATATTGTTTCTAAATGCACCAATACGTATTTTGAAAGTATAAAAAGTAGATAGTTACAGTTAAATTCAATAATTTAAAAGCCAAGTGGGATCAATGCATTCTTGCGTTGTTTGATGGTCTTGGGACTTAAAAAGGACTTTACTACAAGTCACTTCTTTTGCTAAAATAAAGTTATATACTATGGTGTACATACCTAACTGATTCATTTTCACTTGGGGGTTAACTTCTCATTCAAGTTGTATGAGGAAAAAAAAAAACACCACCGTTACAGATGTACTCTGTTTCTTTGCTCTTGGGTAAAATAAAATCACGACTATCTAGAGTTAGACTATCTAGACTAGGCGTGATCAATCACCTTCTCATTCTCACGGTGCATTGACTGTTTTCTGTCTCAGGGCTGTTCAAGCACTCCCTGTCCATCTGCAGAGCCCTGCTGTCTGACCTGGTGTCTAAGTCAGAGCGCCCTCTGGTGATGGGACACTTTAATGCAGCCTCCAGTGTTGGCTTCATCCTGGGCCCTGTGGTGGGTGGCTACCTCACGGAGCATGAAGGCGGCTTTTATACCTCCTCCTTTACCTGTGCAGTCATCTTCCTTACCAATGCAGGTGGGTGGGAAATGGAGAGAAATAACGATGAGGATTCAATACTATTTCAAATATGTATCAAACATTATGTGTTTATCATTCCAGGGCTTGTATGGATGCTACCATGGAGCGAGACGCTAATTCACCGTAATGACACTAACTCAAGCAATGACACAAGTAAAGGTTGTAATGACAAAAACTGCAGTAAGTCGGTTCGCAATGGCTCTAATGCAAGTACTCACCCCCCAGTGTTGGCGGCAGACACTGACCCAGGCTCCATAGCTCCAGGGAAGCACGTAGGTGGTCTCAGGTGGAGGGAGGTGTCTTTGCTCCAGCCTGCCTGGAGACAGCTGTCCTCAGTGGGCTCCAAGATCCACATGGTGGCCTCCTCTGACATGTGGGACCTCTTCCTGGTGCGTCTTCTGATGGCTATAGCTATCATGCTTTACTACAGCAACTTCTCCCTGGCGATGGAGGAGCGTTTCTCACTTAAACCAAAGGTGACGGGTTATCTGATCAGCTACAGCAGCACCTTAGGGGCTCTGGCTGGGTTCCTGGTGGGGCCCGTCACCCAGCTGTATGGGAACAACATGCCTGCTCTTCTGCTTCACTCCACAGTTCTTACCGGTTCACTCATTTTCCTGTACGCTGCAGCTCCCAGTGTGTCGCAGGTGCTGCTTACCTCCACCTTCTTTGCCATTTCCACCACTATTGGACGGACATGTGTCACAGACCTAGAGCTGCAGAGAGGAGGGGTCCAGGCCAGTGGGACTCTGATCGGAGCCGGGCAGTCAGTTACAGCCGTTGGTCGAGTCCTGGCCCCTCTCCTCTCTGGTCTGGCCCAGGAGTTCAGCCCTTGTGGTCCCCCCAGTCTGGGAGTGGTCTTAGCCCTTGCAGCTGTATGTTTACTGCTCATCAGGATCCCCAAATGGGACGGGAGGGGGATGACAATAAAAGCCAAACTCTGAGTAACTGAATTTATTTAAAAACCATGCAAATCTTCCACACAGAGAAGAAGTGCTCTTATTTGTAGGAGGCCAGCTGTGAAGATTAACAGCAGACTCATAGTGGGAACAAAATGTCCTGCCCAAAGCCTCTGCTAATCGTATCTGTAGATGTGACGACCTCACAGGGACAAAGTGGCTCGTCACCACCAGCACTGCAGCCATTCTCTAAAGAGGAGCGGTCTCAAAACTCATGCCGTCATTGATGTGAATTCGGGGCTGAGAAGTTTAATCTGCTTCCCCCTGTGCTGAAGTTTGATCAGACAAAAACATAAGGATCTTATGATGGCACATACTACTTGGGACAACTTGGAAACAATGCACACTTTTAATTCTAATGTAATCTAACCACTATACTGTCCAAAGTCCCTGCAGTTACTGATAATACACTACAAGTTAAAATGACTTCTACTGCTTCACCAAAATACAAGACAAAGATGATTCTTCTTTCACATTTCAGGCAGTAATGCTTCACACATTCATACAGTAAATGAGCTGAACCTGTAGTTGCTTTGGGGAAATCTGGCTGCCTGACCACCCCAAGGTAGCTCACACTGTTGTAGTCTACAAATGGCCTAGTTAGCCATAATTAGTTTAACACATAGTACCTCAATGCCATTTGTTTCTCCAAATGCACTGCATCCAAAAATGGTTCGTACGGTGGTACATGAGCAAATGTTTTTGTTTCTGACTCTTGAATTTTATAGTTACAGAGATGTGTTCATTTATTTAAGGATATATTTAAATGGAGATTTTAGGAAATTACGTTTTTTTGTTTTGTTTCTGATCACTACTTGTAAAAAAACAAAACAAATACCCCCCTGGTTAAGGAATATTTATGTAAAGATGTCAGTGACCGATGAAGTGCATGGCGGATTGATGCCAAAAGTCAATTTGCAGGAATAAACAAGGTTTTGTATGCGAGTCTTGACTTGAGTTGTATATGAAACACTGAAATCAGTGCTGCAGTTTGGATGTTGCATCTTCTCTTGCTGGTGTCTTCAGTGCCACATTTCAAAACATAGATTATATCCATGGTTGTATTAAGAATGCTCAATTACAGCTTTCAACAACATTGGAAATTTGTTACAGAAAAAGAAAAAAGGGGGCAGCCAAGTGGGATTTGTGAGGTCCATCAGTGTACGTTGTACTGCACAGCAATAGTTTCTAATGTTAAATGTATATGGCCTATATAAAAAAAAAACTTGTATCCACAATCATACATCTGTCACACACAACAGACAATACAAAAGTACAAAACATTTAAATATTTACATCTGAGGACAACGAAATAATTATTCAAATAAAATCATTTAAATGACTTTAAAAATTCTATGGAAAGATAAAACAATGAAAATTGCATTGGTGTGAACTACACAGATAAAATTGTCAGAATGACCAACTGTTGAGAGTTCATATACAGGTCCTTCACTATAGTGCTTCTGATGTGCCTGACACCAAGATATGACTGTCCTTTTGGCTCATTTTGGAGGGTGATTCATCTCTAATAAGTAATGAATGGATCTCCAGTGTTAATTTACTTGGTCTTTAAACTGTAAAAACAAAACAAAAAAACAGTCGTGTGTAAAGATCCTGGTGCTCCTTGAGAACCTAAGACGTATAAGTCTATGGCAGTCCAGCTGGTCTTGAAAGCCCAGAGACTCTTTTACATCTTCTTGGGGTTCCACAGAGGCCGTCTGAGCAGAGGGGCTTGTGCTGCGTTGTCTCTGGGTTTAGCAGCCCTGGCTGGAGGTGGAGGCTGCTGCTGCTGCTGCTGCTGCTGCTGCTGCTCCTCCTCTTCATGATGCCCACTTCTAATGTTATAAGCTGAGCTGCTGTCATTTCCAACAGAGGCGTGAAATGGACGGTGAGGAGCAGGAATGTGGGAATCACTGGAGGAGGAGTTTGTTCTGAACATGCCGCGCCCTGACCTGCCTCTCTCCTCCCCTGTGCTTTCATCCAGCGTGTTAACAGAGGGCGCCTCCGTTAGGGTGTCCAGTCTGCGTAGAGGCATCATGGCTCTGGAAGAGGAGCGTGCGGGTTGGCCAAACCGAGAGGGTCTGGAGTGGTAGACCACCTCTGACATTGTTTCCAGATCATCTGGGACAGGTGAAGAAAATAGTAAAATTGTACAGAAACATTTAGTGAATGGAAGCATGCGATCGCACAATTGCATGTAAGTAACACTGAAAAAGGGCCTTGATGAATGAGGAAATGAATGTGGGCACAGAGTTTTACCCGGCAAAACTCGCTAATCTGCTGCTGGATCAGTCAGTCTCAAAGTTCCAAAAGATACTAAACAAGATGATTTTTGGAAAGGTGTATCAAATAATACACAGGACAGCTGGAATGGTGCTAACATCTGTGAGGGTGTACTTACGTATGCACAGCTTTGCTCTAAATGCTAACGTCAGCACGGTACAGCTGAGGCGGATGGGAATGTCATTAGTTTTGCAGTCATATAAGCTATATAACATAAACTAAAGTAAAGAAAAGTTGACCTGATGATGACGCTGGAGGAAAAGTCAGGGAATCACAAACATTGTTAAAATGCATCTTGTGCAGATACATAAATGTTTGTACAAAATTACATTGGCCAATTGCCATCCCAAGAGCCACACTGCTAGCATGGCTAAAAACGTCTTGGATTTGAATATTTCACTCGGTGTGAGCATCATATATAATGCAGCTTAAATGAAGAGCTAGAACAAGCTGATACACAAACTTTTTGAAAAAGGCTGTGAGATGCGGTCTAAAAGCTCTGGAAAGAAAACTATTAAGTGAATCTTGCGTTTATGATGATTATTCCAACTTTAAATCTACGGTACTTAAACGGGACATAAAAGGGAGAAGAAAAAACTGATGTTTAGTGGTTAAAAGTAGTTTGAGAAGCGTACCTGTATAGCTTTGCCTCCCAGGAGGGAATTTTGTGTCCAGACTTTTCCCAACAGGAAGAGAGAAGTATTTGTGGGATTTGGGCACCATCTGACAATAAAATATGGGAATAAAACTGCAGAGTGAAAAGAATTGGCAAGAGAATAATGAATGAGAGATGGGATAAAGAAAGTGAACCCCATGTTTAAATTTGGAACACTTGATGAGTAACATGTTTCTCACAAGGTTCAACTCTGCTCTCACTTCTGTACTTCTAAGACGCTGAGAACGTACTGTTTGTAGCAAGACTCATGTACTACCTAAAGTCAAAACCAGCCCCAGTTACAGAGCTTTCTTACTTACTGATGACTGAAAGCTGCCAGGTCGGAGGCTGCGGCGGATGCTGGTGTGGCGTCTCACCAGTATCTCTCTGGTGTGGCTGTCGTTGGGCAGGGCATGCTTATTTGTGTATGACACCGTCTAGTTAAAGAGAATAAAAAAGTACAAGATACAACACAGCAAATTAGATGCTTCAGAGGAGATGCATTCTTTAAAGCTCAGATTACTCAACCAAAACTGGCCACACCTGTCTGACCTGAAAAGGTCCATGTGTCCGTTTGGACCGTTGTTTGTACATATCACTCTCAACATAGATCGAAATGCCCTGCAGCTAATTAGTTAGACCTAAAAACAAACATTTCAAACACTCTAAAGCAGGGATCTTCAACAGGGGGTCCGGGACCCCCAGAGGGTCCTCAGAGTCAATGCAGGGGGGCCTCCAAATTATTGTTAATTGTTGTATTGTATTGTTAAGTTTTTTTTTTTAAATTAAAAAGTCTTAACATGAATATAACATATTATTAGAAATATAACTCCCCTCTGATGATAGGCTTACTGGCCTAGAGACCTTTTCACAGATGTAAACAAACATTCTAAATGGACCCAAGTTGATTTCCTGTTGCAGTGCAGAATGGCATCATCTGACAGGAAGTTAACATGGGGCCAGGCTGTTGCCTAGCAATGGAATTCCATTGAAAAGGTAAGGTAGTCACTAAGGCCATCTACAGATACAGTTAATCCTAAGGATTCACCGTGCCACATGTATGTTTAACATTAAAACATGATTTATAAAATCATGATTTATAAAATCATGCCACACTTATAACACTTATTAGGCTATTCTAATAGCTTAGTATTACATGCAAAAAAGGTATGTATAAAGGCTTTAGGCCGCCCTACACGTTACTGTTGGCCCAGTTTATTATGCAACTTAATTTTATACAATATATGCAGTGGGGATTCCTGCTCTTTTTCTCAGTTAAGGGGTCATTGGCTTAAAAATCGTTGAAGTCCCCTGCTCTAAAGGTTGCCATTGTGTCCTGTCAACATACTGTAATGCTCCTATGTATTTTCGCAAGATGCCGTCATGATCAGACAGAATCGAAGCCGATGTAATATTTTAAATGCAACATCTCTAACGTGATGCACATGAGTCCAGCAGAATGAACTGCTCCGGATGTCAAATGGTAAAACAAATAACATCACAGACAGAAGTTGACACAGGGTTTGTGTGAGAGACATACAGCGTGAGAGACTTGGAAAAATGGGCTATTAAGATAATCAGACAATTCGTCTCCTCAAGAACAGGAGCACATGCTCCCTATTTGTCTACACATCAAAGCGTCTCTGTGGATGTGGAGAAGAAAAAAAGTGCTCCTGGTCAAATTTGTATGATTTTTTTCCAATCCTGATCTTTGCTGTTTTTGTGAAATATTGGGATACTTTTAACTCTTTAAGACCTAAACAGTCAACCGCCTCACACGTCATCGTGGCAGCAGTGGGCCGACTCTTTTCTAGACATAGTTATGATGGAGAGATCTGTGGCCCGGGTACATGGAGCTACATGCATGGGATGAAGTTTACACCTTGGTTAAAGAAAGAGTGCAGCATTAACGTATTTGACAAATTTTTACCACATCTATATTACATTAGTATTTCTGTTTCTTTTTATTCTTTGGGGAGCTGGTAATGAGGTCGCCATGGGTTGGGGGAGGGTGTGGATGTTTGTTCTGTTTCTGTGATATATAAGGTTTTGTGAGGTATTAAAACATGTACTATCATTGAATTTCCACCTGTATATTATCAATAAAAATGTATCACAAAAAAAAGACCCAAGCAGTTATTCAAATGAAAAAAAGCAGAATGGTGTGCACACAGCTGTTATTCTGCAAGAAGATTTCATATCTCACCCGTTGCCTGATCTTGTACATGTTCTTGGACAGGATGTCGTGCATGTTCTTCACGTCAGTAGCCAGGAACTTCTTCTTAGGCTTAGCAGAGCTTTTCTTTTCCTCACTAAAAGACAGATGAAAAACAGATTATTTTCTCTAATCCCATTGATCCCAACAGACAGTAAGGAGGTAGTGTGATCGTCCCAGAAACAGAGAAGACATGATGAAGGTTTCATACAAGAGAGAGATGATGGACGGAGTAGCGCTGATGTCTCCAGACACATTGTCCAGGATCTCCATGGCATTCTGCAATTCCAGCCTCTTGTACAGCGCCACAATACTGGACTCGGCCCGGTTGTCTCGGATGAGGATTTTCCGCAGGATTTGATTGTTAAACTTCAAAAACCTGACATGGAGAGAAAGGGGATTACATTGGTTAGGGTGGACAGCTTGTGTGAAACAGAGATATCTGAGATCAAAACCTAATGAAGGAGCATGACACCCAGCACTATCAGTGTGGCTCATTGATGTGTTCTTAATAGTTTTTGACAACAATCAAGGTCTATTACACAAAAGAATAAATTATATTAGGCTCTGGCTACACAAACAATACTTCTTAGTATGATAATATCAAATATTATATGTTCGAGTGTAATTGTTTATTGCAACTTTCTTGTGTACTAACTCTTTTTTTCATGCTTCATTTTGTCTATATAGTAAAAGTGTATATAGTATTTACGCAAGTTATTTATTTGTATTTATTTTATTTTCTAATATTTAGCAGTTGGTAATGGGCTGAAACCTCTGACGCACACCCATCAGCGGACGCTTGATATCTTCCCTGGTAATGCAGCCATCTGCACTTCTTTCTTGTTTTAGAGGCGTTTTGCATTAAGTCTGGTCTTCAGTAATGAAACGCATGATCAATGGGATTGAGGACACGTGACTGACTTGATCAATCAGGCCTGATCACCCTGTCGGGGTTGTATTCGCTATAACAACCGCCTCGCTCTACATTATCCCTTACATAGAAAATTGTCTTCACAAAAAGCAGTTTTTAGTTGCAGCAGGTAACTATGCACCAAAACACCAAACTACTAGAATACTGTGGTAATATAATACATTTATGTAATGCAAATACTGTGAGGGTAAAAGATACAGAAGAGGAACTAAGTCAAACAAATCAGAGCTTTAGAAAAAAAAAAAAAAAACGTGTCACTGCCAAAGGGCGGAAGCTGAACACGACACCAAAGTGTGATAAGTCAACATTCCGACACAGTCCCCGGAGTGAACAATAGCATTGTCAAACAAAACAACAAAGAAGGAAATTGAGAGCAGGTAAAATTAAACAGTCATCTCTCTTCCAGTTTCATTGCAGATTATTTCTCTTCAAATTTAGCAATATGAAGCAGTGAGTAGTTTAAGATTAAGTGAGCAATGTGTACATTTTGTAGGCTACTCTTGACTATATATGGTAATGGATTTTTGTTGAGCAGACAGGATGAGAGAGACGTTCTTACTTGTCCTTCCAGTAAAAGTGGCTCCACTGTCCACAGAGGTCCTCAATGCCAGCTACTGTGTGCTCCATGAGCTGAGAGCAAAGTGAGAACTGTTAACAAACTGTGCACACGAAAAAAAAAAAAAAAAAAAACATACATCCGTCTACCACATTTACATCTACAATCTGTAGCATACCCTGCAGTGAAGCTCCACGTTGATAGTGTCAAGATTGCGGTTGGTTCTGCGGACATTGATCAACTCAATCAAAGGTCGAATACTGATGCCCTGTGGAGGAGAGAAGGAAAGATCACAGATTCAACAGAACCAAGAACAAGAGTGAAGTCTTTTAAAATCCTAAATTACTTTCAAAATATTGGGCATTAATTAAAGTAGCACATAATTCAGAGTCCTTATTGCAGCAGCTTCTGGTTGTTTTGGTGGACAAAGGTCTGACATTGAGTTGGAAAGAAAGATCATTACATCACAAACCTGCACAACTTATTAGATAATGAAATCAATTCTGATCTGGACTTTAAATCATGTGTTGTCCAAAGGAAGGAAAATCATGACACAGAACGTCAGTCTGTTTCTCTCAGACTTTTTTTCTATTTGATTCAACTAGTTAAGACAAAACATTAATATATACTGTATACAGTATATATATTTATATGCGCTTATACAAGTTAGAAAGACATGAATGATTTGCAGCAAACTGTTAAATGTTTTAAAATGTATACAGACACTCTCTTACCTGAAGAAAGACAGTGAATAGGATGATAGCAATGGTGGCAGTGACGAAAAGCTGCTTGCGGACAATGTTTTCAGGAAGAGTGAAGGCCAAGGCGAAGGAAATTGCACCTCGCAGACCACCGTAGGCCAGACCAAATTGATCTTTAAAGTTAAATGGGATGGTGCGAAAAGGGTTAATGATCTGAGTCAGCACCAAGACACCTGGGAAGAAAGAAAGAACAATGTCAGGATGTTAATTGAAGCTGCACTAACTAATATACGTTGTGTTTACAGCTTTTCTGCATCCCCAAGTGATAAACAAAATAATCACATATAGACCAATGAATGCAGCTTTAAAGTGCTCATAATATATATATATATATATATATATATATATATATATATATATATATATATATATATATATATATATATATATATATATATATATATATATATATATATATATATATATCTATCTATCTCTATATCTATCTCTCTATCCATCCATCCATCTCTCTTTTTGTGCATGTTATAGGTTTACAAAAGTGAAAAAGTCCAAAGTCCACCCCAAAGGGACTGACAATCTCCAACAGAAAACACCACTACTAGCTACTCTTAACAGTTGTATACAGTATTTTGATATTTTAGCGGGCTCTCAGCTCATAGCTATGGAGGCAAACGAATGTTATTTATTTTTACATTCAGGGTTATTTACATAAATGCATTGTGCGTTCGAAGTCTGACAAGCACCGTTTACATCCATGTTTTCTATAATAGCAGTCTTCTTCTTCCCTTCTTTTGTTGGTGCATTATTGCAAATTGTGATTAGTGGGACAGCGTGAAACCAATGGGTTCATTAAAAAGAACTCTGAAAAACATGCTTCATAGCACTACTAGAGGTGAAAAGCTCCACAGGGAAACTTTAATCCTGCCACAAGAGTGAAAGACGCCAAGACAAACAGAACCTGACCTCCAACATGACACAGACACCCCTGTCCTCTCCTTACCGAGACCTCTCCATACGAAAGCAAACAGCAATGTGAACAGGATGTAGCCCCAGTTCCACTCATGGTCTGTTGTTATGATGACGATCCCCAGGAAGAAGAAGATGAGCGTCTCGGAGATGGAGCCAAGCATCTTGACAACATGGCGGATGGTTGTGCAGGAACGCTGGGACACGTTTTCCTCCACGTAGTACTTCATGGTGAGAGCACAGGTCACAATGCTGCAGAAAAACATAAACTGCAGATGTGTTTTTGCTGTATTCCTCTAGCTTTAAATAATGTTAACCTGGAAAAATATTTTTAAACCTACTCACGCCATGATGGATGAAATGTTGAAGAGCTCGGCCACTAGATAGGCCAGGTAGCTGTACATGAATATGAAGAGTGGCTCGATTTCTCGGACCTTGAAGGTGAATCTTGTGGTGAAGGCGGCCACGAAGCCAAACAGAATGCCGAAGCCCATCCCACCGAGCCCCACCACAAAGAACCTCCCCACCCCGAGGAAAACATCCACTGGCTCCACCTCTGGCATCAACGCCACAAAGCTGAACATGTTGTACAACACCTGTAAACGTGCACATATATACACATGGTGAAACACTCATGCAGCCACACAGTCAAACATCCAACACATCCCTGTGAGAAGTCACAGGTAGAGTCAAGGGCTGTGGCCTGTAATGACACAGTTACAGATAACGGCGATTTATTGAAATATTTACTCTGCACTGTTTGCAATTTGATAATCTCATTTCACTAAGTGCACTGAATGACTCATGGAAAAAGATAATTTGCCAGAGCAACCGGCGTTGTTCTTTTTCCTCGTATTCCACCAATACATCTAACAACTCACTGCTGTTTTTATGATGGGATTGTTTAAAATCTGCTGTCTGACTGCCCGTGACCATCAAAAGTACATTTTTCGAAAAAGCAAGACATTTTTAGATATTGGGAATTATGTGAAACCTGAGGCAAAGACAGGATACCATAGGGCCCTTTTAAGGTTTACTTTAAGTTGGTCAGAGACTTTCTGAGTCACAGTTTAACTGGCAGGGAACATTTTAGGATCTTATTTTATCAAGGAAGGGTCTTCATGTGACTAGTAGCAATTGACTGCTATGCAGAATAAAGTTTCCCAGCAACAAACAGTGTTGACAAAGTCCTTAATGAGTAAAAAAAAATACTTCGCACATGGCTCATTTAAAGGATACATCTGGTGATATTCTATTTTTTTTTTCTTCTTTGTCAACAAATCCCATGAGAAGACCAAAACCAGAGACCATCTCACAATACTTTTCAAATTCCCCAGCCTGCCTGTGCCACTTACCCCCACCCCAATCTTTTCCAAAATACATTTTACTTGAATTTTTTTTAAAAGCTGTATTATTTCCTATTACAGCGGGGCACTGTAGTTTTATTTTGGGGGTGCTGTATTTTCAGGAGAAACATGTCATCTAATGAGGCTTGCTGGTGTATTTTTTTTTAAACATAGAACATCACTGACCTATCCGTTAAAGCGACTTTCCTGCTCTGGGATGAGCCTGTCAGACACAAGGGTTAACAAACCATTGAAAAATCAAAGACTGGCCGAACAGGAGAGTATGGCAGCAATAGTTAATTTGCATACTGAAGTTATGATGATCATACAAATCATCATAACCTGCCACTTACACTCAAGGGTGGAGCTAGAAACTCTGGGACCCCACTTCTTAATAATAGCATCCTACTGAAGTTTGATGGGTCCTCTCGACCATCTGGGCCCCTACAACTGTCACCTTCCACCTAACTAGTGACTGCAGTTCTCACCGAGTAATATAAGTAATATAATAGTAATAGAAGTATTTCTACTTATATTACAAAATATTACATCTTGTTTGATAGGTGCAACTCTGCAACAAAGAGCTCTTTGTCCTGACCATGCCTTGGCTTTCCCAGTCTCCTAGGTAAATGTTTGTCCTCATTTTTTTGTATCAGCTCCACTACTGTGAACTAAACAAAAAGGGTTGCAACATCAAAGCTAAGAGCATGTTATTGGAGCGGGATGGGTGTGTTTGAACACAAAAAGAAAAGAACGAGGGAGGGAATTTGAGCATGTGCTTGGTTCAGTCAAGCTCCGTACTCCTCCCACATGGCCAAATGCAACAGTGACCTCAGAAATTGGTTTGGCGGTATCTGAGCCAACAAGCTTCCTAAGATACACGGCTCAGGCCTGTGGACACATCTGTTTCACAACAACTGTCCCGCTAACCTGCAAAAAGTCAAACACTTTCATAGATTCTGCCTCAGCCCACTCACCACAGTGACAGCATCATTGAAGAGGCATTCTCCAAACATCACGATGTAGAGCTGCTCGTTCACAGACACATCCTCAAACACACTCAGTGCGGCCACAGGGTCCACGGCCGAGATGATGGTGGCAAACAGCAGGTTCTCCTGGAGGTTGATGTCCTGCACACCAAACGCCTCAATCTGGCATATGGCAAACAGAGACATGCCAATGCCGATGCTGTTCCACAGAGTCCCCACCACTGCGAACCACAACACCTGCAAACACGGAAAGAAAATGTCATATTGTCTTTATGTGAGAACAAAATGTTGAATCTGTTTTAGGAAACTGTGGCTGATTTGTAACAGACCGTGCCGATGTTCTCAAAGAAAGGCCTGGTTGGCATGAAGTAGCCTGACTCGAGGACAATCGGGGGCAGTATGTAGAGGAAGAAGACATTTCTGGAGAGCACAGCAGGGGGCTCCTCATGGACAGAGTACATGATGCCACCCACTATCAGACCAATGCTGATCAAAAGGCAGGACTCTGGCACCCAGATGGTGATCTTGTGGTACACATGGAAACCTGAGAAAAGAGATGTAGGCTAACTTTAGTTCTATAAAAAGGTCACACCTGTTACTGATAAAATAATCAGCTAGATTTGATCTCAGTGTCAATAAAATCACCAGTTTCGGCATACGTTACTGTTACTCACCAATCTTTGCGAATGAAGCCAGCAAAACCCAAAGAGTAATCTCAATTGGTAACTGTATTCTTTGGTAATTCATTGTAAACACTGGCATATTTGCCTTTACCGTGTCTGGATAGGCCTGGCGGTCATTATCGGGGTTAACCGGGGGCAAAATCGTGACACTGCCGCCGGTTGGATCGGTTGGGATTTTCCCTCTAGAGCCGTGCAGAAGACTTGAAAATGTGAAAATAATGAGGAAAACTCCTGTTCGCCTTGTAATGCTTGAATCCATTGTGCTCAAAAACCCCACAGCCGCCCTTCACAGTAAACCAGATCGATGTAAATATCAATCACTCCATCCAAGTTCACAGCCGAAAAGCAACAAGTAACAAACTCAGCATCTTACAAAAACAATGTATTTAATTGTCTCGCCAGTTCTCACTCCGTCTGCAACAGTAAATCCTTAATGAACTTGGCTGTAGAGCTCACAGTTGTGGTCCGGGTAGGTCTACTTCAATTGCAGGACAACACACCTGTCGGTTACCTGCTGTGTGTCCACGAGTTCTGATACAGGCTGGGCGCGGCCCCGAGCCCTGGAGCCCTGCTCTGATTGGGTGTCACCTGATGTAGATAAAAAAAAAGGGTGGGGCGCAGTGTTTCTGTGGGCCATTCAGGGACCACTCCTGGGTTTCGGTTAACTCACGGTTTCTCTGATTTATCTAAAGTGGTTTATGAGTTACAGGCCGCTGATGTTAATTGGTAGGCTATACTGTGACCATTTCAAAATGTACTGTAGAAAAATGAAAACATAGCTGATTTCTTGACTTATATTACGCGGCAATCTTTAACCAGTTTACCTCTAAAATTCAACACCGATCACAACATGAAAAGTGAATTCTGCAGCATCATTGGACCATTAGTCTGATTCTGTTCTCAGCATGAAAGCCCATTTCCACTATGAAGGAGAACAAATTAATTGAGATGTAATGTTGATGTAAAGTTTCCCATAATAAGAGCCATCATGTCAAAAAAAATCAGAAAAGGTTTATTGCCACAATAACTACAAATAGTGGAATTTTCCTTGGTGAAAAGGTGCGTACACAAACAAACAAACAGGTTAAACATTGATATAAAATAAACAATAAATACAGAAAAACAATATCTACATACAAAGTAACTGTTGCATAAGAAAAAGGCTGAATGGCCATTGGTAGTTTTTATTTTATCATTCCAACTTTTCAATAATAAGATTAATTAAAAAAATGTAGTGGATTTATCTCTTGGTTTTGAAATCATTTCGAAAGTCTGAATAGTAACTTGGTAATTTTTCATTTTCACTTACAGTCAGCGTTTTCCCTTTCCACAACAATTTAGTATCTCAAAATTGTGATTTAGTATCTCTGTAATTTTGATTTAGTGAAAGTACTGCTAAGGGGAGGGCTCCTATTTCATTTTTATAAAAAAAAAGCAAGTCCCATTTTCTTTGTACCCTCCCTTTGACTTAGAATAAAAACTGCAATACCCTCCTACAAAATCTCAAACTGACATTTATATGCCAAACAACAACATGTAGGAAATACAAAAACTGAAGCCAAAATAACTGAGACTTACAGTGAGTATTTCTTATATTTATCATACCTAACCATACCTTTCCAGTTTCCATTAGTATTCAATATCCAGGTGCTGTTATTTTTACGCGATGTACAAATACCCACGTCTTCTCCATCCGCGTACAGTCCTCCACCCACCTACAGCCATGGATGTATTAATCTTGTGAGGTTATTTCTGGTGGTAGCCTACCATAGACTGTACGGTACAATCGCCCCCAGGCCGACAGCGCCCCCCAGTGGAGAGAGGAGAAGCTGCGCGCAGCGGAGACTGTATTACGTCTCGATGTGTCAGAGGGAGTCAGGGCGAGTCTTGACTGCAGACATCGTCGAGTAGCAACCAGGATGCGCATCTATAGGAAAGGACACCTTCGTATTTCTCTAAACGGTATGATATATTTATCATTGCTTGTGTTTCTCATTTTGACATCTGATCATTTAACGGTTCATAGAGGGCGTTTGTTCACACTGATAGATGCTGTCGTAAAGCGAGAACAACTCCTCCCAGCAGAATCAGAATAAGACATGTTAACAGCCACAGCAAGATCTGAAATGTCGATTCATCTGTTTTTATTCTGCAACATGGCGTGTCTTTAATTGTGCCGAACGTCCTGCAGCACCACGCAGCAGCCTCACGGAATGAGCATCAGCAGATATCATGACGCAATAGTTGATATCGTCCCAGTGTGAGTGAATGATATTAGGCTATGTATCCACACTTCACGTATAATGACAATATTAGTGGCCAATGCTGCCATAAATAGATTTCAATTGGACAGCTCTGGGCTCTTGTGTGTTCATTCCCACGCACCCAGGCTGGTAAACAGACAGGATGACACCCTGTTTCACACAGGTTCACAGAAGGCCAGGATAGCGTTGATGTAGGATTGTGGAGAATAATATTACATATTAGTTTTTTTTTAATACTTGCTACATCTAAACCCGGATGTGTTGCTCATGAAGCAGTGTCACGCATATTACAGTATACTAGGGCCCCAGATGCTCCCAACAGAGCAGAACGGATTATACTTGATCTGTTTAATCATTGTTTTCACTATTTTCATAACAGAAAGGGAACTAAAGTACTCTTTCTGTGGCTCACCTCTAACTGTCTCCTCTATTTCTGTCTGTCTCTTGCATCTGTGTCTGCTGGCGTGCCTGTTTTTGATGGAGATTTTTTTAACCTAAATGAGCCCTCCCTGATACCTAAATATACACATACAGTATTAACTGTGCGTGTGATCCTGTAGCATCATAAACAAGAGTTCATCACCATCATCATTATCACCATCATCATCGTCATCAATGGTTTCTTTCTCATGCTCAGCTGTCTGGGTAACAAGAGCTTCTTTATGCGTGACGTTGCTTCCTCTTCACGTGTGTGTGTGTGTGTGTGTGTGTGTGTGTGTGTGTGTGTGTGCGTGCGTGCGCTGCTCTTCTTTGATCAATCGGATCCAAAAAACAATTTATAGACGTGTGGATGGAGTCAGCCTTCCATGTGTCCATGGTTACGCCAGACATTTCTACATCAAGTAGACGACTGTGGATCAGACTCAAGGGACGGCAGTTCGGCACCAGCTCAGCTCTGGACTGAAGCAGGATCAATACATTGAAATTGAGAGGGACACCGGGGTTACAGGGGGACACAGGAAAGGGAGATGTCTGGAGCACAAAAAGACGAGGGAAGGGATGATGTCAGAGTAGAAGAAGGGGAACATTTGGGAGAGATTTAGGGGATGAGGAGGAGGTGAGTTAAGGAAGAGGACATCTGTAAGAGAGAAACACTGCAGTGCAGCCGGTGCTGACAGCATCTGCAGGGGGGCAGCTGTGTGCCGACAGCCTCACTAACTGGCTCATTTGTGTCTCTGTGTTGCCCCAGATGACATTATCATTAGCTTTCTTGCTGCATGTATACCATCTTTGCTTCTTCTTCCCTTAAAGCTGGAAAATCAAAATATGTCTCGCGCTGACCTGTTTTGAGGTCAGAGGTCAGCAGCTGTGGCACTTCGTCAGTGTGGATGCCTGCTGTTAATGGGTTTGAATCCACTAGCCACTGTCAATAAGTGCTGAATCGTTGGTAATCGAATAATTACATCAGTCATTTTTTAAGCAAGAGTAGTGACATTCTCTGGTTCCAGCTTCTCAAAAAGTAACACTTGCTGCTCTTCATCTTATTATATCACTGTAATTTAAATATCTTTGAGTTTTGGACTGTTGGTAGGATAAAACAAGCACTTTGAAGATGTCACTTTGGGTTAGTCATCGCACATTGCACACACAACGTGGCATAGGGCGTCTTCAAATGTTTTGTCCGACCAACAGTCCAAAATCCAACGATATTCAGTTCATAATTATATGAAACAAAGAAAAGCAATGAATCTTCACATTTGAGAAGCTGGAACCAGAGAAGGTTTGCCATTTTTGCATTAAACAGTCACCAAAATTGTTGTTAATCAGTTTTCCATCCACCGATCAATCAGTTAAATGACGTTTCAGCACCACTCGCAGGCCTTTTGTCTCCTTTCAAGCAGACTGCATGTAGCTGACTGTCAGACAGATGTGATGATGATGATCCGTGGCTACCCGTGGCTTTTCATTAGATCTGCTGTGGGTTTCCTAGAGAGCTCCCCCCGGTGCCCCAGGCAGTGGCCACACAGCCTAATGAGGCAGCGCTTCCACGCTGCAATTGTCATCTGATTTAGTCTCACATGAAGATGCCAAAACAGAGATTAAACTGGCAGAGAGCATCATGCTCACACTCTGCATTTAATGTGTGTGACTATACAGATGACTTTGAGGGTGTGTGTGTGTGTGTGTGTGTGTGTGTGTGTGTGTGTGTGTGTGTGTGTGTGTGTGTGTGTGTGTGTGTGTGTGTGTGTGTGTGTGTGTGTGTGTGTGTGTGTGTCACTGGGGGATTTCATTTGTGCAAGGTGTGTGACGTCAAAACAGATTCACGAGTAAAAATAGACCACCGATGGTTGAAGTCCTTACACATGAATGCACAGTGGTACACACACATTTGTTCTACTTTCACTGTAGTGTCAAATTAACAGAAACACACACAAGTCAAACACTCCGTACGTATGTATGCCCAGGTCTACCAGGTCTGTGCGTATTAGGGCTGAGAAGGAGAGAATTCTATTCTAGCTGATCACCCTGAGCAAAGGCAAGTGGGTATTTGTGTGGCCGCGCACACACACAAGCACTAAAGAGGAAATGTTAACTGAGTCTGAAATGCCACAGGACATGTACATATTTACCTCTTAGGGCAATTTGAAGCACCTTCGACCCTTAGGTTAGTCATCAGACCACTTGCTGCAGCCTTTATCTTTCCTTGTAACCTTTCCATTTTTCTGTTTTCTATCTTTCCTCTTCCTCTGTGTCTCACTTCTTCTGTGGTTCATATTTGGGCTTAGTTGGGCTTTGCTAAATCAATATACTGACAGCTGATTCTCACACTTACACCAGTCAGTGTTTCACTTAACAGTTGCACCGTGTGCCACACTTGGCACAGCCTCAGTTTCCTGTTCTCTCACTGTTACAAATACATTTGGCAGGTGCAGTGTTATTTCATGAGCAGCCCTTTATGCTGTGGCATTTGTAATCCAAAATTAGTATCGGACATAACAATGTGTCTCTCGGTTTCACTATAAGTTGCTCCATAAGCACTTACTGGATGTGGTGGAATAATAATAGTTATGTAAGGCCTAAGTGTGTGTGGTTAAAGTGAGGAGGTTGTAATAAATAAGGCATTGTTTTTTAACATGAAAAAGTGATTTTATTGAATTCTCATGTACAGTGTGTTAGATGTTAGATATGAAGTAGTCTCGCTTTGCCAGGCCCTCCTCCATAGCACGCTGAAGGAGGGTCTGGCTACTCCACCTAGCATTCAGGGATGGGAGGAAAACGTGCTCTGGTTTAATGACATTTCTTTAAACCAATCTCAATCGTCATGGGCGGTGCTAAACTCCGCACGGAGCCGCTGCAAAATAGTCGGATTGGACAAATAGATTGGACAAATAGTCTAGCTAGCTGTCTCAATTTACCCTGCAGAGATCTGAGGAGCAGTCAACAATAGTCCACCAAATTTAAAATTCTAACACAAAGAAAGCGGAAGGAAACGGAAAATACATGCATCCGGTGGAATTTCCTGCATCACCGGAGCAATCCCGGAAGTGGAACGCGAAGGATATAGACTAGATATAAAGAGATATGGAGCATTTTTAGTCAGATTGTCTAACATCAGCTCAGTTTGTTTTAGAGCAGTATATCTTTCTAACTGTGGGTCAGATTTCTATTCAAGTTTTGTATTTATATTCATGGCTCCTAGAGGATGATTCTTGGTGATTATGATTGGCCCCCTATCCTTTTGTGTCACACCACTGGGAGCTCAAAATGTCTTGATCATGAACACTTGTCCGTGTCATGTCATGTGATCCTTAATGGCACATTTATGTGACACTTTGAGTTTTTCAATTATACTCAAAGATTTAAAGAACAGGTGTGTCAAAAATGAATGCTCCTCAGAAGATTAATCATTTTAACGACTTCCTTTCACAGAAGCAAAACAAATTGATATCCTTTAGTGGCTGCTAGAGGTGCTTTTCTTTTGATTATTGGCACTGTTTAGACACAAGGGACCTCATACTAAAATCTTCATATACAGGAACAAGGCAATAAAATGCTGAACTATAACATTAGATAGTCAAAAAGCTGTCTGAGACTATTTCCACAGTGTCCCAGAAGCTACTGGTAAATAACTGATGGTTCTTATTTTGTCTGAAAGAAGAAAAAACACCAGAAAAGCAGAAATAACATCAGGACATGGAAGGTGAATATTCAGTCTGCTGCAGCTTTGTGTTTCATTTCCTACAGCTGTGTGAAAAGTCACACTTTTCCCCCACTGAATTTGTTTCCACTGCCTATATTAACACATTATCAGAGGGAAAGAGATGAGCCGAGCACTGACAGGAAACTGCTCAACTCTTATAAGCTGCTCATCCCAGAATGAAGCATCATGCCAAAACAGACAGCCACCTTAAATTAGTTCATTGCTCAACCTTGACTGTAATGTGATGCTGAGCATGTATGCAGTCAGTAGCAACCATCATGGCTAATTACAAGCAGTTCTCTAATTCTGTCTAATGTCTCTGAGCTCAGCTGCCGTCTCAATGAAAGGATGACATCAGTAAAGAGTTGAAGGTGTCCAGTTTGTCTCAGATGATCACTTTTTTTGTTTCCGTTTGTCTTTCTTTCAGATTTATCACTGACAAACGTGTGACCTCTCAGGTCAACACACAAGGGAAACCACAAGCTCACATCGCAAAAAAACTGACGTGACAGACAGAGTTTTGATTTTGAGTCTGCCCGACATCGTTCTGCTCTTCAGTCCTTTTATCCTAAAATCCATCCTCAGCCCCGACGTGAACCCACCATGTCCGGGAAGGAGCGCAGCCCCCGCCATCGGCCGTGGTCGGTCTACCGGGCCAACACGTTTGATCTCTCAGCTGAGATGATGGGGCTGGCTCTCTCAGGTAACTAAGTAACTACTCCCATGGTAACCTGTTTACTTCATTGGTGATGAAATAGCAGGGGGTTACAAAAGAGCTTTGTCTCTTTTCTCTCTGTCCTACAGGCAACAGTCAGGATCCAGACGAACCTGTTCTGGAGTTTAGTGTTGGTAAGTTCAAGAAGAAGTCATGGATACACTGCTGCACACTGCATGCGGATCAGACTGTTTGTCCTCTACCTAGAATGTAAATATACACCGTATATTGACAGAGTCCGCTTCATTTACACCAAGTTGAGCATTAACAAATCTCATGACCTGACCAAAAACAACATTGAATTGACCATTGTAACTACACTGACTACACAGGAAAGTATTGTCTGTGTATCCAAAGCCTGAGCTTATTCTTCTCCATTGTTGAACACATTAATGAGCCACACTGTTGCACTGGCTGGCATGGACATGGTAGTTTATTTTGAGTCAGTCCCACGCACACCTGCTGCAGTTAAAGCTTAATATTTCACCAATTGTGTATTAGTCAACAGTTGAAAATAGGTCCCCGTCAAATGCACTTTTTACTTCTGTTTGAGTTGTTTGCTGAAAACTACATTGCCCAGCTATTTTATGAGATTACTGAGCTTTCTTTTTGCTTTTTCTTTTAGATGTAACTTTATATTTGTGACCTGTTTATAAAGAAGTCTTTAGTAGCAACAGACAAGGTAGTTAAGGTGGAAAGTATTGAGAGACAGCCTAATGCATTCTTGGGTTTGGTCTTTTTCTTGGATTTGTTGACGATTAGTAAATAAAGTGCTAGAAAATAAAGCTGTATACTTTAAAGCTGCACTTATCAATATTTTTATATGAACAAATGACTGTCTAAAGTGTAGGCGGCCACTGGTAATGACACACTCAAAGAATTGTTGCCCAACTCTGCACTTCCCCTTCAGATTTTTAACATTTTTTAGTTTATTGTTTAGTTTATTTATGGTTGGTTTTACAGCCCAACTTTTTAGTTCACTGTTGTTTGTCTTTTTCAGAATTGTTTTTTCAGTGACAGGCTCTGATAAACGCATTTAATGCTACCTGCCCAGCACCAAAATAGACAAAGTTAACTACTATCTGGTGGAGTGGAGCAATTAGAAGCTAAAGAGCAAGATTTTTCCCTCAAACCTAAAAGGAATACTGGATTTACATTCACCTAGAAACACAACTCCAAATGAATGATAATATTGCTAAGATGATCACCATGTTCATTTTAGGTGATAATATATCAATGTTTACATCTTGTTCAGCTGCCTATAATTAAAGAACAGCACTCGATGCTGCTTTAAAGGATCATGTGTCTCGTCACTGATTGGCTCAAGACTCTATCATTTGTGTGGACTTGTTTTACTTTGTTCACTGTGAAAGCATCACTGTAAACAACTGCTGCTCATCAAATACCAACAACTCACAAATACTTTATTACATTCCTCCCATGGCCCAGGATTAGTGACCATCCCACCATTAAATTCCACAGTTTGTAATCCCTTTCTGTGTTTATATGTTGGTGCAGCCTGCAGCGAGCTGGTCACTCCCTCTCTGGACCGTAAGCCAACCAGCTTCGTCGCTATCAGCTGCACCACTCCGCCCCAGGCCTTCTGGACCAAGCACGCTCAAACTGAAATCATAGAGGTACACCGCTGTTCGTTTTCCCTGGCTTCCTGTCTGCTGTTGGAGAAATCAGAACCATTTCACCTCGTTCTCTTTCTGTCCTTCTCTGTCTTCAGGGCACCAGTAACCCCATCTTCCTGAGTAGTGTGGCGTTCTTTCAGGACTCTCTGATCACTCAGCAGACTCAGGTCAAGCTTTCTGTCTACGATGTAAAGGACCGCACACAGGGCACGGTAAGCCCCAATACAAGAATTATTTATTGCAAAAACACTTGACTCCACTGTCTTCAAATTTCCTTTTAGGAAGTGAGTAAAGTTCCTATCTATGAAATCCTTTATAGTCTGCACTTATCACCTGATTCCTTGGGTTGTGTGTGCTTTTATGTGACAGATGTACATGCTTGGTTCGTCCATGTTTTCTGTGAAAGAGCTGCTGCAGGACAAACACCACAGACTGCACCTGACTCTCAGGTAACATCCACCACACTGTGCCTTTTTCCCTCTATCAGTGACACAATGATAGCCACTGCTTGCTGGATTTGGGTTCAGGGATGTTTAGTTTACTCAATGTCCGTGTGGTTCAGGTCAGCGGAGAACGAGCGCGTGGGGAACATCACCGTCATCGCCTGGCAGATAGAGGAGAAGCGCGAGCAGAGAGCTCCTGTTGCAAGATTACAGAGAGGAGACACTGTGAATGGAAGGGTGAGTAACTCTGAACAGTTCTGATGAGTCAGGACTGAAATACCTTTTTTTTTTTCATGAAAGTATTCAAACTGAATTGATCATTCAGTTAATGGATTATTTTAAAACGATTCATCATTCAAGTCCTTTTTCTAGCGAATACTAAATATTCAGTTGTTTCAGCTTCTCAACTGTGAGGATTTTTCACTTTTTGTCATCTTATGTGATAAGTGTATATACATATCTTTGAGTTTTTGACTGTTGGTCAGGCAAAACAAGCAATTTGATGACATCACCTTGGGCTTTTGAAAAACCGTGATGGGCATGTTTCATTGTTTTCTGACTTTTATTTTTAGGCCAAACAATTATCAAGAAATCAAGACAATAATGGGCTAAATAATTGATAATAAATATAATAGTGTCAGCCCTAGAAAACATATTTAACCTTGTAGTGTTTTGCCTGGCTAAGTATCTCTGCCCTCAGCCTATTTCTGGTTATACTGTTTAAACAACAGGTCACAGACCAATAAATGGGGAAAGGGTTTCTTTTCTATGTGTGTGTATCAGATGGTTCTCCCTGTTGATGAAAGCCTGACTGAATCCATGGGCATTAAATCCAAGTCTTCATCTCTGTGTAAAGACCCACTGCTAAGGGCTGGTGAGTGTGTTTGTATGAAGTAAATATCAACCTCCTGTAGGACTACGTGAGAGTTTAGTAACAGGTGACATCATGGTGATGGTCATGGTGATTCACGGCTGTGATTGTACGTTTGGGTCTGCTTCAGTGTTTGGGGGCGTGATGTCGCGAATGTACCGGTTCCCCACCACGGACGGCAACCACCTTCGGGTCCTGGAGCAGATGGCGGAGAGTGCTCTCTCCCTGCATATTCCTCGACAGTTTGTCAAGCTGCTGCTGGAGGAAGACGCTGTTAGGTAACGTCTGAAAATTGTCTTGATATTATTAACCAGGAGCTTCAACATCTGGGCAGAGGAACAGCAGATTGTTGTAGTGCAGATGCTCTTAGTTTAAAGCAAAGCGATGTCTACTTGCTACTCGTTGTCAGGGCTGCAGGACTTGAATCCGCTCTCGAGACAATTTCCAACTTGTCTCAGTGTCTTCTTGGTTGTTTTGACTTTGATTGGTTGATTGATTGGTCTCAGCCAGCAGTCTCACCTTTAACAGTCTTTGGTCATTTTTTGTACTTTTCTTTTTCATCTTCATTTTCTTTTATTCAATATCTCATACAGTGCTCTGTACTTTAAC
This sequence comes from Gymnocephalus cernua, assembly GCA_023631565.1. Classification (NCBI taxonomy): domain Eukaryota; kingdom Metazoa; phylum Chordata; class Actinopteri; order Perciformes; family Percidae; genus Gymnocephalus; species Gymnocephalus cernua. The sequence continues at coordinate 19,966,200 of CM042434.1, forward strand.
TTACAAGTGCAAATCCTTTTCCAGTTTTCCATGATGTGTCTTGTAAAACAAAATGAATGTGGTTGAAAAGAAATGATTATTTCATAGTTAGTCTGTAACATTGCAAGAATATTTAGTTTTTAATATAATTATGTCTTCTTGGAAGCCATTAAACTGAAGAGTGTGTGACATATCATGAGCTTTATATTCTTTATGTACTCTATTATCTTGTCATCATCATACGATAATAGAAACATTATCATTACCGCTCCCACTTTTGACATTTCTACTAATGGTTGCTTGTAATGTGGGTGATTGGATAGGTTGGATCTGCTCAGCTGCAGGTTAACTGAACAAGCTGCACTAACTTCAAGCTGTGAGATCGTCAGTGCATCAGCTGGATGTGTTGATCGTAAATGCATGTGTGTGATGTGCAGGGTGTGTGAGCTGGAGGAACTGGGCGAGCTGTCTGCATGTTGGGAGAACCTCAGGAGGCAGATCATCACGCAGTATCAGACCATCATCCTCACCTATCAGGAGACCATAAGTGACCTGCATGAATACAAAGGTTAGAACCACAAGCTATTGATTACATATCATTTTTAAGAGGAACTCCACCAATTTTAGATATCAAAGTCACAGGGAGTACTACTATACCAGACAGGAAGGCTCTAACAAAAACATGTTTTTGGGAAGTGTAGAATCCAGTGTTTTTGGAGCTCGACCCCTATTAGGGACTGAAACTTGGGTTCTCATCCTTTATTGAATTTGACCCTTGAATCCCTCAAAGTTTCATGAAAGTGCAACACTAAATTGTTGAGTGCCCCTTCAAGTAAAAATAAATAAATGATGCAAAATTGCACAAACTAAGCAGTGCAACATCTTACAAACATATATTTATGTAGATAAATATCACATTATACACTATTATATACAGATAAGAAGAAACTCTTTCCTCCCTTCTGCGCCCTCCCAGGTCCTTCATTTAAGTCTAGTACTTTGAAAGCTGAGAGGAAGTTGGAGTTTATTCCTACTAACCTGCACATCCAGAGGATGAGAGTACAGGGAGCGTCTGGCTATGGTAGGTATTTGCACTCTATGCCTATGTCTGTCCAAGGTTTAAGTGATGTTGTTTGTTCAGTATCTTATTGCATCCTCTTTATAACTGTCCTCTGATCAGACCGGACATACGATGTTGTGACTATTGGTGCTCCTGCAGCACATCATCAAGGCTTTAAAGGCTGCGGCCTCCGAAAACTGCTGCACAAGCTTGAAGAAGCCAGGAAACAGTGAGTAGAACCAAGCAGAAAATAGTTCCATGGTAGTGTTTGATTTTATGAGTGATTCATAAATTAATCGTTTATGTGATTGGTTTTGCCTTACTTACTCAGCATTTTTGAGGAGGAAAGGTGAGATTAGTTTATCGGTGTATTAAGCCCCCAACATCTCCTTCCAGGCAGCACTGCCTGGAAGGCACTAGGATTAGGCAATGGTTATGGTTATGGTTATGGTTATGGTTGTGGTTATGGTTATGGTTATGGTTATGGTTAGGGTTAGGTGCCTTGAAGTCAACAGTCCCAGTGCTGCCTGGAAGGAGACGTTGGGGGCTTAAAACACCATCGAGCGTGAGATTACGTGTAGTGTATTTACGTGAAGTGTATTGTACAAACGTAAGTTTCTTGTGTGTTTTTTGTCATTGCTATGTTCCACAATTTATCTTCTTTATCACCCAAAGTTCTGCTGGCTCTGGCTCTAAAGGAATGGCATACCAGCCTCAGGATGTGGTGAAAGCAAAGGAGCTGATTGGTCAAATAAACACTCTGAAGACACAAGTGTGTTACTACACTGAACGTCTGTCTCGAGCTGCCAAGGAACGCTCACCCAATGCTCTGGAGAGAACACTGTCCATCTTATCAGAGAAAGTAAGAGAGCACTGAGTTAGAAAGTACTGACATATGATATGATATGATATATATATATATATATATATATATATATATATATATATATATATATATATATATATATATATGTAGCATTGCAGTTTCTTCTCTGTTGGATCTCACTTTTTCACTATGCCTCTGCTTCTGGCTTCCACTGATTCACAATTTGTTTGGCTAAGTCCTGGATCTTCACAATCCTACCTATAGCACCTTTAATTTTGGCAGTCGAGTGCAGTAAAAAAAAGGACTAACAGAATACTGTACAACAGATAATACAATATGTGTTCTCAGTCTTCGACTCAACTAAGACTGCAGCATCGTCAGGAAACCTCTGAGTCACAGAAACACTGACACCAAGATAGATAAATTCCTTTAAATTAATGTATTGTTTATTTGGTCCCATTGATTACATTTTAATTAGGCCTATGTCTGTTGCTGTCACATTTGTTGAGCAGTGAAATATACTGTATAGTTGCATTGCATCTCAAACGTAACGTGATACAATAAGATGGACAAGATAATGTGTTGTTTTATGCTAAATAAATCACCCACTGCTAACAGAAAGTTAAAAAATGTATTCTGCCTTTTGTTCCTGATTTTTTATTTCAGGGTGTATAAACTTTAAAAAGCATGTTTGCCTCAAGTCACAATTTATTTAATGCCCACACTATAACCACTCTCTGTGTCCTCTCCCTCTCCTCTTGCAGACTCGTCAGTTAGTGACCGCGTGCGACTCCAAGCTGCTTTCCTCAGCCATCCTCGCCCTGGCAGCCGCCCGCCCAGAGTCCACTCAGCAGAGCACCCCGTCCCCGTCTTCCTCCTCCCTTTCACCCTCCTCTTGTTCCCCATCGCGTTCCCCATCTCGCCACCCAACCTCCCCGTCTCGTGCTGCCACCTCGCCTTCTCGCCATACAGCTCCTCCAGAGGGCAGCGAAGGGATTAAAAACAAGCGCGCCTCCCTGCAGGGAGATTTACAGGAGGAGGAGGAGTGGGTAAGAGACAGTCCATCTGCCTCTTTCATGCTTTCATGTGTTTTTGTTCATGTTTATTCATAATGTGTTTGTGTACAGGGGAAGGTTTGGCTAAATGTTGATAAGAGCCTGGAGTGTGTGATCCAGAGGGTGGACAGGCTGCTGCAGCAAGACAAACTCCAGAGCGACAGTAGCTCTGAGGATGTCTTCCTGCTCGCCAACGAGGTGCCGGGTAACACTAAGAAAGGTGCGCGCGCACACACACACACACACACACACACACACACACACACACACACACACACACACACACACACACATCATTGAACTCTTGACTTCATCATGTCATCCTCTACTATCATCACCATCCTCGCATCCACCACAAAATCATCATCATCATCATCATCATCATCATCATCATCATCATCATCATTCTCCCACAAGACTCCTGCATGGCTTTCACGTTGCGTTGATCACATCTGTTTTTTGTATGTTAAGTGCTTCAGTGTTGCTGCATGTTTAAAATCTAAGTTACACGTAGACGTGGAATTCTATCCGTATCTTAACATCCTTTACTTTCTCTCACTCGTAGATTGCAGCCCAGATGTAGGAAAGAAGTCCCCAGGTGAGAGCCTTATATCCTTCACTGCTAGAAAGTGGAGTACACCCAAATAGACACTACAATATAAACAGCGACATGTATATCTGCAATTCACTTGTTTGACATGTTAAAATACTGCATTATGTCATGTATTAGTTATGTGTAAAATAGAATTGTTTACAATACAGAAACATTTTTTAAGAATAGAACCAACTGTATTAAAATATGACGTAATGGAATTTAATCAACTTTTTTTCAGAAAATATTTCAAACCAGAATTTAAAATATTTGTTCATTTTCAAGCTATCCGCAAAATTTCATAACAATAAATGTGAGAATTTAAGATTGTGAATTGAAGAATTACATTTAAAAAACATAATTAAGGAATAAAGTTCCTCAGCCTTGGGGTCGGACATTTACCTGCGGATGCTTGATATGCAGATAAGGTCACAGGAAATTTCTAAGACCAATATATTTAATATTTTTTCTTATATTAATTCAACATTAAACATTAAAAAGGTTTAAAATTGTGCGTAATTTTCATATGATCCACCTGGCAATCCCTCCGTAAACAGAATACAAAGGTATGCAAAAGTATACTTACCGGTATATGTCTTTAAATGCAGATGCATGTTTTTATTAAACCTTTTTATGTACAGTGTCTGCACGTTGCTGTGTGTGTATAAGTGTGTATTACAGTAAGTGCTGTGTGCCATGTCTGCAGGTGAGTGGAGCGAAGCTCTGTACCCTCTCCTCACCACGCTGACAGATTGTGCCTCTCTGATGAGCGACAAAGCCAAGAAGGCCATGGTGTTTCTGCTGATGCAGGACAACGCCCCCACCATCGCCATGAGCCTCACCCTGCAGTACCGCCGCGACGTCGTCTTCTGTCAGACGGTCTGTCAACTTATACCTTCCTTAGCTCTTCTGTCTTTCATACATATGAAGTTTTGGAGAATTACTTGTCATTAGAAAGTGTGCATAATGTTCATAAAAAAACATGCTGCTTTCATCGCTGTATTGATATGAGTTGTGCTTCTTCCAGCTGACGCCGCTGATCTGCGGCTTCATTATCAAACTGAGGAACTCTCTCTGTGACTCAGGCTTCCTCAAGCAGCTACACACCATCGGCTTACTGGTGCAGTATGAGAGCCTGCTCAGCACCTATGGTAACCTGTGTGTGAGGATGAGAGTGTGTGTGTGTGTGTGTGTGTGTGTGTGTGTGTGTGTGTGTGTGTGTGTGTGTGTGTGTGTGTGTGTGTGTGTGTGTGTGTGTGTGTGTGTGTGTGCAAACAAAGAAATGTTTCATCACACAGAAAATAGAAAACACTAAGAGAGTTAACACCTCCCCAAAGGCTGTAAAACTTTGCAGAAATTGCTATTCTATGAAAAGTCTAGATCAGCATCAAAATATACATTGTGATAAAATATATATGTATATATATATATATATTGTGACAGTCATGCTAATTGGTTAATAGAGGCTGTGGTTTAGCCTAAATCCATACATACATAAAATGCCATCACAATTGAATCAATATGAGCGGGACTGCTCCATCGAGTAAATGTGCTGGCTAAATTGGATTTTAATTGCATGATCCATTTAGAAGTTTAGGCCTTTTTTTTTTTTAAATAGGCCCTACTTGCCCACACATTTGGTAACCAATGATGAGGGAAAACAGTATAGCGTTAACAAAATCTAATTAAAAAACCTTTTGGGGCATACAAATATTTTACTTACTATTATTTTGTTGAAGATTGGGTGAAAGGACAGTTTAAAGAAAGGTGGAAATTGTACCGTTTTAGAATGAATGAACCAACTTGTAAAGTGCCTTAGCACATGGCCTACCTTTTCACCACATTTTACTGAAATCTGTTCAGTTTTTGAGATATCCAAAGACAAACAAGCAAACATACAGGACCAAGATCATAACATCATTGGTTGAGTTAATGATGTCAGTGTTCTTTGTCTTAATTTTCTCGGATGACTCCTTGTTTCTTAAAGGTGAGGAGCTGGCCATGCTGGAGGATATGAGTGTCGGAGTGATGGACCTGAGAAATGTCACCTTTAAAATTACCCAGGCAACTTCGGGTTTTGCCCCAGACATGCTGCCGGTGATCACAGGAAACAGGAACGGCTTCAACGTCAGGGTCCCGATGCCCGGGGCGATGTTCGACACGCTGCCACGAGAGATCCAGAACGGGATGCTGCTGCGCGTGCAGCCCGTTCTGTTCAATGTGGGGATCAACGAACAGCAGACGCTGGCTGAGAAGTGAGTCACGGAGATTAAAGGAACAGGAAAGGTTGAGGGCTTGAGGACAGAAAGAAAATGGAGAGGACAGTCCCTCCAGAAAAACGCGGAGTTTTTTCGTGATTGTTGCGGGCAAAAATCCTTGATTATGCGGCACGTTTTCTTAAAAAATGCGATGGAATATGCGGGATATTTATGCCATTTTATGCGATGAAATTGCGGGAACTTGCAAAAATTCCGGGAACTTGCAAAAACTGCGGGAACTTGCGGGAACTTGGAAAAACTGCGGTTTGATGAAAAAGAGAAAAAAAGTGATTCCCCCAACACCGTGTTCTCAGTAGGTGAAATTACGTCACTTCATAACGTTCCCATGGCAACAGGGGAAAATGGCTGCTCTTGTGTGAAGTAAACGCAACATTTTTGAACTTTCTGCTGAGATATATGTAGGGTTGGGTATTGTTTGGTTTTTTTCTGATACTGGCGCTAAATCGGTACTTTTAAAACGGTGCCTGAACCGATACTTTTTAAGAAAGTTTTTTAAAAAGAAGAAACAAGAAGGATAGGCCTACTCAACAACAGTCGGTGACATTAAGGACACGTTGTTTATTACTAAGGCCATATGGTCAAAATTAAATGATTTAATAGTAATGTAATAACTATAACTTATAATAAACAATAACTTATTTCACCAGTAAATTGCTGTTGGACGACAAAAACAGCAACCAGATGGGAAAAGGGTATTTTACAATAACCAACCAAAACCAAACAATTACCAGTGTCCGTGAATGCACCATCTGTGCGTTTCCGACGTCGGCAGCTGCTGCGCTGCAGAGCAGACTGTTGATATACAGTCACACTTTACACTGGTTAACGTCACCTGTCAGCATTTTAACCGTGTTTAATCACGCTGCTAGCTAAAGGTAGGCTAACGTTACCTGCTGTCGATTGTAGTGTAAAGTCAGGCACCGAAACAAGGCACCGAAATCTTCGTTCTTATTCGGTCTCGTTAATTACTACCGTTTACGTCGGATCCGGGGGCCCATTGGCACCGAGTTTCGGTACCCAACCCTAGATATATGTGAATTTTTTGCAACGAAAATGCGGGGATTATGAAATCATGCAAGCCCCGCATATTTTGCGCGGAAATCGGCAATTTATGCGGCGAAAGTGCGGCGTTTTTAAAAAAATGCGGCCCCCGCATGAATATGCGGACATTGGCTGATTATGCATTGAATTCTGCGATCGCATAATCGCGTTTTTCTGGAGGGACTGAGAGGAGAAAGGGCACCCAAGAGGAAAAGTGAACAGGTCAATTTTTTAGACATTGTGGTAAGGTTTCAAATAAAATAATTTAAACAGTCATCGAAAACCTACATATTATGCACCTTTATTATCTAAGTGCTTTTCCCAAATAAAAAGGCGGAATAGCCATTCTCTCAAAATGACTCTTGCATGTTCACAACACACAAACGGCGGGTTGTATACATTTTGAAGAATTGTGCAATTATTTAAATGGCTTTGTCTTTTTGAGTTGTTTTTCAGTTTTTTATAAAGTCTTCTATATGAAAACAATATATTTAAAAAAACAACAACGTTTGCCTTGGAGATGCTGTTTTAAATATGTCTTCCCCCCAAAAAACTAATTAAGAAACCACAAAATGATGAATAAATGAATAAATAAGTCTCTGTACTCTGTAAATGACCAACTAGTTACCCCATTCATAAGGCTGAAATAGGAAATTGAAATTTGACAGTATAAATAGAAAAATGAATAGAAGTCATAATACAGTGATATACTGTACTTCTGACCTGTTCAGTCATGACATGTTACTATGGTTAAATGTTGATGTTTCTCCTCTTTATTCACCTGGTGCTTCTCAATCTGTTAGACATGGAGAACATTAGGAAACGGAAGACTAAAAAGTAGAAAAAGAGGTTTAAATGAAGATTGAATAGATGGAGTGATGAGAGCAAGTTTGCTGGTTGGAACCCCACAAACCACTGTTGAGGTGCCCATGAGCAAGGCACTGCGCCCTAGTTCAGAACTTGGTTGTGAATATGATATTAAAAAGCATCGGTTTTCTGCATAACAACCTGCACAGGTTGTAGAAGAAGGAAGAAGCTATACTTGGGGAAATTCAGACACACATAGGCCTAAAATACACACATGTACACACACAGTACGTCGGAGTGATGGTTGCCATGGCTTCAGGCATTTGATTTTATGCCTTGCTAAAGAGCACCTTTTTAGTGCCCAGGAGATCCCCAAGCCAAGTCCCTACGGACCGAGCTACTGCCGCAATAAAATGTTTTGAAATGACATCACTTATTTGGGGCAGGACATTCACAGGACAAGTGTGATAGTGCTTCAATATTTTAACTCTAATATCTTACATGTTTTCCAGGTTTGGAGACACATCACTACAAGATGTGATCAACATGGAGAGCATGACTCGCCTCAGCTCGTACTACGACCAATTTAAAGAAGTCCTGCCAGAGGACTGTGAGTTTACATACATACAAAACACTTTTACCAGAAGGAAAAATGTGAATCTTCTTGTTTTCATATTTAACTCACCTCATCTTTCCTCCTCTGTTCTCTCCTCAGGCCTGCCTCGCACCCGCAGTACCACCAGTCTGCCCGAGCTGCTGAAACAGCTGAGCCAGGATGTGAACGCCAAGAAGAGCAAGAACGTGGAGATTCTGTGGCAGGCAGCCGAGGTAGACTTGTTTCTCATGTCTTCTCTCTATGCAAATTTAAAAGTTCTGTCTTCCTCCTTTAATCTTTTTCTCCAAACTCTTAAGGCATGTCGCCGCCTGAATGGAGTGCGTTTCACCAGCTGTAAGAGCGCCAAGGACCGCACAGCCATGTCCCTGACCCTGGAGCAGTGTCAGATCCTGCAGCAGGAGCACGCCCTCGCCCCACAGGTCTTCTACCAGGCCTTGGACTGTATGCGCAGGTCAGCTGATGACGATGAAAGTCTTAAATCTTACAGATGTTATTACCCCTGTACCAAAAGCTCATTAGAAAAATAAACAATGCATAGCTTCTGTTTCTCCACAGTGAGGGCTGCAGGAGAGAGAACACCATGAAGAATGTGGGATGTCGTAAATACGCCTTTAACTCTCTCCAGCTCAAGGCCTTCCCCAAACAATATCGCCCTCCAGAGGGGACGTACGGAAAAGTCGAGACCTAAGTGGACTCTTCTAACTGGAGGAAAACCCAAAGACTGAAGGGGATAATGATGATAGCACCACACAAACAAAAACACCAAACTGGAACAACAGCCCTTTGTTTTGTGCTTAGTCACTGTTAAGATGATTAATGTCCAAGTGCCAGTGCTACTGTAGATTGTTTTATAGTGGTTTCCCCTCTCCTCTAGTAATACTAGAATCACACACTTTTCACGGCCACTTCACAGCCAGAAACAGATGAAAGATGGCTTTCTGTGTTACTTTGTAGCCAGTGTGCAGACAACACTGTTTGCTGCTGTACCACTCATAGCATCAGGAAGCGTTCAGCTGAGTCATTTGTCCCTAGAAATAGGATGTGCAAATGTCTCAGAGATTAGAAAGATGATGTGGGACACGTTTGTCCTTGTCCTTGCTGCTTTCATTTGATTTGACCAGTTTATCAGGTAAAGGATAAGGCTATAGGTTCCATGCAAAGCCCAAAACAAACAATGATTTGATCCTACTGACACTAGCTACTGATCCAGCTTATTCCTGTGTGTCATAGAGCTTGATTGTTGTTCAAAAACTTAAAAAGCACATCAATGAACCACAATGTTGCACTGGCTTCATTATCCTTCATTATGGCGAACATGAGTAAATCCCACATACACTGTCCTAGTTGCAGTAAAACTCACTAGTGCACCGAATGCACCCCTGTAAATAGACCCTAGTCTCGCTTTGCCAGACCCTCCTCCAAAGCACGCTGAAGGAGGGTCTGGCTACTCCACATAGCATTCGGGGATGGGAGGGAAACATGCTCTGGTTTAATGGCATTTCTTTAAACCAATCTCAATCGTCATGGGCGGCGCTAAACTCCAAAAATTCCAACAAAAAGAAAGCGTAAGGAAACGGAAAATACATGCAGTACGGCGGAATTTCCTGCGGCATCTGAGCAATCCCGGAAGTGGAGCGTCAAGGATACAGACTAATAGTCCCCAACAAATGCACTACTTATTCCTGCTTGAATAACACTTGTTAACCTACAGTGCCCAGCTGTTTTAGGAAATTACCGAGCCCTTTAAAAAATAAAAAAAAAAAAATACTTTTTTTAAGGCAAATCAGACAGGGAAAGGAAGTAGAAAGTATTAAGAACCACACTAATACATTGTTTGTTTTGGTCTTTAATGGGATAAATGACAGTAAGAAAAACAGAATAATACCAGCCTTTTCCTTTAAAGCTACGCTAGGCAAAATGTTTAAGAAGAATTTACTCTTTTCCAGCCTAAAACATAAAGTGAAGCTGCACTGAGAGCAGATCTCATCTTATTTGTCAAGACAAGTGGTGACACATTTAAGATAATGGGAACAGCAGCAAGCAAGCACGTGTGTGATTGTCTGGAGGTTACAAAATGTGACAAGATTTAAAAAAAATGTTTCTTGAAAATATGCTTTTAGAAAAATGACCGTGTCTCTTGCTGCCATTTGGAGCTGCCTCCATGTGAAGTTGCCTAGGGTAGCCTTGATTAGACCATCAGGTTTGTCAAAGCAGATGTATTTGCCTGTTAACATATTTCTCTGGACCTAAGGTCAAAGCACTTATTTTGTGTAAGTGCTTTGAGCCTGTTGTCTGTTTCCCTTCCACTGTCTTTCCTTCTTCTTGTCTTCTTCGACCACATCAATATTTAACACCATCTCACTCTCTACAACAAGCACAGATGTTAAAGACATACATTTCTGACACCACTATCTGGCATTTTTATTACAATGATGTCTCATTTAATGTGATTTCTGAGGTTCTTCTGATGCTACACTGGAAGCATCAATGGGGAACTGGTTCACAAATTGTGGTCTTCAGTGGTGCATCATATTATTCTATAAACATATTTATAGATATGTGATACATTTTTGAAGGTTATATTCAGCGCTATAGTGGTTTGATAGCCCTTCAAACTTGCGTTTTTATTTATTTCAAGTGTGTGTACTCAGTTTTACAGCACTCAGTTGAATTATGCAGAACTTTATGATCAAAATTGGATAAAAACTTCATTAATTTAACCTGCATGAAGATAAATAAAAACCCATACTGCTTTCTACTATTGCAACTGTTGACATTAAGAGTACCCATGAGCATTAGATGATTTTAGACTGAAGTAAAATAATGCATATTGCATTTTTCTACCAACCACCAAAAACACCTCTAGCCTAACTGTTGTCAGTTTACCAGCGTCAGGCTCCAATGTACTTTATTGTACAAAATTTACAGAGACAGTGTATTTGATTTTTATAAATGTTAATTTGCTTATATGTATTTATGTTGATAGCTGTTGTTGCCAAATGCTGTTATCTTTTATCCATTGTTATTGAGTAAGTTAGGGCCTTGTTCTGATCAGTTGTACACGCACACAGGCTGGACAGGGGAGTTTGAGAGACGCCTGCACTGCACCCCCACAGAGGTATGAAGTGAAACTGGAAAATGAATAAAGGCTTGTCAATGCCAAATTGTGTGTGTCAGGAAATTAAATGAGACATTATGGTTATGACCGAAAGAACGAGATCCGGGGTAGGCCTACTATGAAAGTCCCCTGTGAAAAAGACCTATCAGGCAAAGTAATTAAAATCAACTGTGTAGTATAAATATAGGCTACTATGTAGAAGGGTCCTGGTACTTTAAGTGTCAGTATGCATACACAGTGCATAGAGAGATGGTGGCTCTGTGGCTTCTTTCTGCACCAGAGCCCCTACATTACTAGTGCGGACTGCTCCTCTCACCCTTCTGTTGGAATCCCACCAAAACAAACCAGGGTTTCCCATGGATTTCCCCTTTAAGGGTATTCCAGGAAGTCACGTCATTACCATAGATCGTAGCATTAAAAAAAGAATCACGTCGAATTTAATTCAAAGCTTAACTCTCTTGCTCTTACGATAAAAAAGGCGCAACACATATTTGATGAAGCCCCCTGAAGTCAAATGAATTGTTTATTTTTCTTTACTTTTTTATTTTTCCATTATTTTTGCATTATTATTATTATTATTATTATTATTTAAATGCCATTATTATTTTTATATGTTGTTGTTTTTATCAGCTCGCGTATTATGTTGCGTACTTGTGACTGACGTGATATGTACATTTTCTTTGCTAAATAAAGTCTTAGACAAAAATAGAAGAAGACTAACTTTAACATGTGACAGCATATGCGTGTGATTGCGCCATAGTGAGACTCAAAACGCAGTAATGTAGGCTATATTTGTACTTCTATCTGGTTTTGAAATGACTACTTGGAATTTTTAATGATACAATGTTTCACGTGGTCATAGCTCTTCTAACCCGTCTCTAATGTGGTCTACACATTGAGAGCGTACTTTATAACAGGTTACACATTTTTGGTGCTCAGAAATGAGGGCAGAGTAAGAGGTCGCTGGATCGTCCTCTGCTCTCAGGTTTCCGTCTGTCCGCATGATGGCGGGGATAATCCTTTCTTTTTTTTTTTTTTTTTTTTTTTTTTTTTTTTTTTTTTTTATTTAATTTTTGCAGAATACACATGTTACAATTTGACAACGAAAGAAATTGATCTTGTAGAGCATAACTCATTATGATACAGGACATGTTTTCATAAAGAGCAACAAAATAATAAAAAATTAAAATAAAAAACATATCAGACAATAGACATAAGAGATAAATATCGTATAATAGGTGGTCAGTAAAAAAATAAAAAATAAAAAACACACATAGCCAGAGTATCATACATTAACTATCAGTTAAATTACTTATAAGGTTAAATCGGATAAGCATTGCAAACATTTAGATGCTGATTTATTCTCTAATCCAGAAATACATTCTATATACTTTTTTAACTCTAGTTTAAAAACCATGAAAAGGGGTTTGTTTTTCATAAACTTCGATTTATGAATGAAGAATTTTCCAAGCAAAATTATTAAGTTGACTATATATTGTACAGAGGAGTTTGAGTCAGAAAAGTAAAAGAGGATATCAAAATTAGATAAATGTATGTTTGAGCCAAGCTGATCATTGATGAAACATTGTATATCATTCCACAGAGAGGAGCTATGTGAACAGCTACAGAATAAATGGTCTAACGTTTCTGTTTCCTTAAAGCAAAAGCTGCATTTTTCGTCTACGGTGGGGATAAATTTAGATATAATCTTGTTACAGGGGTAAAAATGGTGAATAATTTTAAATGATATTTCTTTTACTTTGTTTGTAATTAAAAATGTATGTGGGTTTCTCCATGCTCTATTCCAGTCAATGTTTTCATATAAGGTGGACCATTTGTATCTGGAGGCAGGGATAGATTTTGCACATAAAAGGTCTTTTATTACTTTGTTGTTGATTTTTCTGTCTAGAAAAGATAGACCATTTATTGAAATACTGCTGGGGAAAGATACATTAAATTGAACCACATCTGTCTCATTTCTAAGTAAGGTGATGATCCCATGGGGAATAGCTTTGGTTACAATATTAAATTCTTTTCTTGGAGGATGGAAATTAAATTTATGAGTAAAGTCGTTGTAAGTTAAAATTTGATTTGAGTTATTTAATAATTGGGATACCAATAGAATATCATGTTTAACCCAGCTTTCTATAAAGAGAGATTTGTTTCTATATATGATGTTCATGTTGTTCCAAATAAAACATTTATGAGGGGAGAAATTGTGTTTGTATAGAAGAGACCAATAAGTTAGAGCCTGTTTATGGAAGTTTGACAGTTTGACAGGCAGTCTATTGATGGAGTATGGACATTGAAGCAAGAATGTGATTTTACCAAGCTTTTCAAAGATAAAGTTTGGCACAATGTTCCACAAACTGTTTGGATTTTTCAAAAACCTTTTAATCCAGTTGATTTTTAATATCTCATTGAAGAGTGAGAAGTCAATTACCGATAAACCCCCCTGCTCAATTTTATTAGTCAAGATGTTTTTCCTAAGTTTATGTGGTTTCTTCCTCCATATAAAGTTATATAGTATTTTGTCTAGATTGGCACATTGTGACTTGGGTATTTCAATGGAAGTAAATAAATATGCTGCTCTTGAGAGACCTTCTGCTTTAGAAAGAAGAACCCTGCCATACATAGATAAATCTCTTGCAAGCCAAGAATCAAACTTTTTATTAATAGAGTCGTGTAGTAAAGATATATTACTCTCTGTCATCAATTTGTGATTATGACTGATTTTTATTCCAAGATAAGTTACTAAATTATTTATATTTATGCCACGAATTTGACCCAAATGTTTATTTTTAAGAGAAAAAAACTCACATTTTGAGAGATTTAGATGCAAGCCTGAGCTTTCAGAAAATTGGTTCACAACATTTAGTGCAACTTCTATCTGGGATTCATTTTTTAGAAACAAGGTTGTGTCATCGGCTAGCTGTGAAATTTTTATTTCTTTTTCATTTAAACTAATTCCTTTGAATGAACTCTTGTGAATTACATCACAGAGAGTTTGAGCCACAATCAAAAATAGAAGAGGCGAAGTGGGGCAGCCTTGGCGGATACCTTTGTTTATGTAAAATCTGGGTGAGGTTCCATTAGCCAATTTAACACAACTGTTTCCTCCCATGTACAGAGTTCTTATAGCATTAATAAAATTCTTACCAAAATTAAAAAAGTTTAAGGTGTCAAAAATAAATGTGTGGCTTACTGTATCAAAGGCTTTTTGAAAGTCTAGGAATAAAATAAGGTGTTCATCATCTAGAAAGTCCTTGTATTCAATGAGATCTAAAACTAGGCGAATGTTATTGGCTATGTGACGATTTTTCATAAAACCAGATTGGCATTCATCAATTAAAGTATGTAATTTAGATTTGAGACGTTTTGCTAAGATAGATGCAAGAATCTTATAATCATTATTTAGCAATGTAATGGGACGCCAATTTTCAATTAAAAGAGGGTCTTTGTGAGGTTTTGGGATAAGTGTTATGACACCTTGCCTCAGAGAAGGAGGAAGCTCCCCTCTATCAAGAGATTCTTTGAAGACAGCTAAAAGAAATTTACCTAGTGACTCAGGGAAACATTTATACATCTCAGAGGTCAGACCATCACAACCTGGTGATTTATTGTTTTTTAGTTGAGTTATTCCCCATATAATCTCCTCAAGGGTCATGTCCTGACAGCAGATTTTATTATATTCTGCATCTACACATTTAGGTGAGTTAATCAAGTTAAAGATTTCCTTTGGATCTTTGAGATGAATATCTCTCGAGTAGAGTTCTTCATAAAAAGCACTTATAAAGTTTGATATCTCTTTACTGTCCTCGCTAATTTTTCCTCCAATGTTAAGTTTTCTTATAGAATTGATTTCATTTCTTCTTTTTTCCATGTTAAAGAAATATCTACTGTTTTTCTCACCCTGTTCCATCCAATTCCTACGTGACCTTATAAGATAATCCTTTCTATATACAGGTACTGTCTATGGGATAATCCCATGTATTGTAAAAAACACGCCACGTTTTAAGCATCTCTGTGCGGACTCGGAGGTGAGGCAGGCTTTTACTATGATGATGATAATGACCTAAAAACTGAAGAAATGTTTGATGAAGTTTCTCAGAGACAGAGCGTTGCTACTTTTCATATTTAGCTTGTGTTTTCTGTGCTTCTGTTCACTATATAGATCAATGACGCAGTGAAAGACATGTTCAGGCTCAGGAATGCAGAAATGACAGAAATGTGACTTTTAACTATTTAAAAACGCTCCCATCATAAGAAGTGTTCAGCAGTGGTGGAATGTAACGAAGTATACAGAGGATACATATGGTTCTAAATAAGAGGATATGTAAAAATGTACTTGGCAAATAAAGAATATATTATTAAGTACATTTACGGTAACATCTTGAGGTACTTATAGCCTACTTAGTATTTCCATTGTATGCTACTTTGTACTTTTACACCACTACATTTTGAAGGCAAATATTGTACTCCAATATATTTATTTGATAGCTTTAGTTCCTATACAAATTGCAGCTTTAGATGATTAATACAAAATATAACTCAACCAATACATTATGATATATTGTTGTAGGTTAAGCTACCCTACCATAAAGCAATAAAAATGAACTCCACATTTACCAGCTGCAACATTAAAGTCATGCACAAATGCATGCATCACTAATTATAATTTATAAAAAATATTATAAATATTTCTGATTCTGAAATGGGCCCCTCTGCACGATGAGTACTTTTACTTTCGTTACTTTAAGTATATTTTGATGCTAATATTTTTGTACTTTTCCATAACATGACCTTTTTTTTTAACTCTGCAGTATTGCTACTTAAATGCTTGAATACTTTCACCACTGGTGTTAAATGTTCCCTTTGAGATATTAATTTGCTTTTAGTCATACACCATCAGACTTTCATGGTACATTTTGCTGGTGTTCTTTGTTTCCACATCTGATAATAGATTTTAAAAAATCACTGGAGGAAGATCATCGAGAAGCTACATAATGATTAACTTTAGCTTCACAAAACTCCTCCCACTTAGTCCACTCTCCATTTAGTTTCTGTCTTCCTTCTTGCTGCTCAAAGGTTATTTGCAGCTGACCATCGGTGCTTCCACTCTGTGAGAGGAAGAGTAGCAGCCGGCACACACTACAGTTCATCTTTTTCACACTCAGCTTCAGGTAGGTCTTGTCTTTTGAAATATGTGCTTCTGTTTCATATAAGTTCACTGAATTAAACAAGCCGCAAAGCTCACCACAACGTTTTATAACCGTGATGTATGTTATAGGTTACATGTATCTCCAGCTTACTCATTTACTAGAGGAGTAGATCACTAATTTAAGTGTAGGATTAACAGTCAGGACAGCAGTATTTTGTTCTTATTGGACTAACGTCTTTGCTCCTCAGGGTCCATGATGAGTAAGAAGCTGCTGGTGGATGTAGACTGTGGAGTGGACGATGCTCAGGCCATCATGTTAGCGCTGGGCGCCCCAAACGTGGAGCTCCTGGGCATCACATGTGTGCATGGAAACACCACAGTGGAGAATGTGTGCAAGAACACACTTCGAGTTCTGCAAGCCTGCAATAAACTTGAGGTGAGTGCAGCACGGTTAGTTTTCTATAAAGTGTAGTTATTTTATGGTCCGGACATGTGATTGAGAGTGTGGGAAGAATTTACTGCCGTCATGCACAATGAGTTGTTGTTCCTCAAACCATATGACATGAGGCGGGAACTGGAAAAACTACACAACCAGCATGAGCTCAATTAGCTTGAGTAGAAAAGTCGCATGAGTTCATGTGAAGATTAGACTACTGCATTGTTAATACCAAACGAAATAGGAAATGTTCTTTGGTTTTGGCTAGGTTTTCTGGAAAAGGAAATGAAACCAAACACTTGACATGCTATTATTATTATTATTATTATTATTATATTAAACAAAATCACTGCTTATAACATACAGTATTACACATAAAGAACCCTGTCTCACTCAAAGGAAACATCTTTGAATTAAATTTGCCATTAATTAACAAGATGTACATCAATCCCATCATACCAGTGCATACAAATTTAAGGCATTAAATGTCCCCAAAAAGTACTTTAGAAAAGCAAAACGTCATATAGTCCAAATTCACTGCATTTATGGAAACCAGCATAGCACACATATACAAGGAAAATAAGGTTTATTGACTGATTGAAAAGTAGTAATTTGCTTAAGACATTCTTACTGTTATGTCAGCGATTGTGTAACTGTAGCCAATTCAATCAGGAGAGACTTGTTTGCAGATATGCAAAAGGTTTATTGTACATGAGCATGATAAGATGTACATGAGCATGATAAGATGTACATGAGCAAGATAACATGTACATGAGCATGATAAGATGTACATGAGCAAGATAAGATGTACATGAGCAAGATAAGATGTACAGAGTATTGGCGATTGGACTCCATCGTTATATTACTACATTTAATATATATAGGGGTAGGGAACCATGATATAATCCCCAATGGAATCCAGGCACCGGTGGTGGCGGAGAAGGGCTTGAAGACCAGACTGAAGGAGGCACCAGAGCGACAGCCGGAGAATCACTATGACGGGAGGTGGAAGAGGAGGAGGCGGGATGAACGCTTTGCCTGCAATGACAGCTGATGCACAGGGAGAGAGCAGATTTAAAGCAGATGTTGTAACGCTGTGATTGGCCTATGGAATCCATGCCGATTCTGATTGGCTTATCAGGAAGGTGAACGCCTCCAGCGTTTATTCGATTTAGGGAGAGGACTGATTAAGTGTTAGGTCTTTATATATATATATATATATATATATATATATATATATATATATATAGGGCTGCGAGCAAAACCATACATCACAACAGTGTCGTTCGACTGGAGAAGTTACGATACTACTCCGTACTGGGTTGTTTTGGTCGACATTGTAAAGGTATTGAGTACTGATACCCAGCCCTAGGTATATGTATTTTTTTTTAATTATATCATTGTCATATGTCAATATACTGTATATTGTGATGCAGTTCATTTTCTGAGAATTCAATTTATGAACTGTTAATAGATCAAGTAACATCACATTGATTTAACAATGTTGTAAATCCAGTGTTAAATAAAATAAAATTGTCCAGCTGCATAATTTGCATAATTAGCTACATTGGTAGAAATGTTGTCTCATTATGTTTCAAACTACAAGATATGTTGCATATATGGACAGAAATCCGTTTGGAAGCTGTGTAACAATAACACTGGTATAAATGTTTCCTTGTGGTACATTTTTTTTCAGATTCCAGTGTTTAAAGGTGCAGCTAAGTCGATCCTTGGGAACAGCCTCAGTGTGGGAGAATTCCACGGGCAGGATGGGTTGGGAGACGCTCCTGACCCCAACGCACCTGGTCTGGACCTGGTTCAGAAGGAGGGTGCTGTGTCAGCCCTGATCAGGATTGTCAATGAGAATCCAGGAGAGGTGTGAGACAGCTGTATGTGTGTGTGTGTGTGTGTGTGTTTTCAGGTCTTTAATGTTTGGGTTTATTCCCCAGGTGTCTCTGGTTGCCACGGCACCCCTCACCAACCTGGCTCTGGCTGTAAGAATGGATCCATCTCTACCGAGCAAACTCCGAGGGCTCTACATCATGGGAGGCAACACTGAATGTCAGTAAAATCATAAACTAGTTTTTTTTTCATATTGCATTTTAGCAAAAGGTGGTGAAGGTGACACAGTGTTAGGTAATGAACTCTGACAAAAAGGACTTATTTGAATTATTAATTTATTTTGCCATTCATCTCCAATTGGCACAGAAATGACTCTGTTGTTGTCTCTTATCTCATAATGCGTTGTTTTGAAAACTGAGTGCCAGACATCTTTTACAGCGTGACAAATGCCACTGCCTCTCAACCTACTGTGACCAGAGCTGAAACGATTATTTATTTGACAGAAAATGTATCTGTAACTATTCTGATAATTGATTATTCAGTTAAGCCAATTCTCCAGCAAAACTGCCAAAACATTACCTGTTTGCAACTTCCCCAATGTGAGGATTTTTTTCAGCTTTTCCCTGATCATCATTGGGGTTTGGACAAAAGAAGCCAGCTCAAATATGTCAATATGACATATTTCTTTAATTACTAGTATTATCCAGACAACAACATGAATCAATCAAGACAAGGATAATCTAAAAGGAAAATAATTGTTAGCTGCAGCCCTAACCTTGACCCCGTGTGTGTTTGTAATTGTGATCAAGTGACTTCAGAATTCAAATCCTTGTCTATCAAGCGTTCTCATTATTCTGTCTACATCCTTTAATGGTGGAGTGTTCTGTGGTTTGCTCCTTCAGCCCGAGGAAACACTACAGTGTGTGGCGAGTTCAATTTCGCTGCTGATCCAGAAGCTGCGTACATTGTACTGAACGACTACCAGTGTCCCACGTACTTGGCCTGCTGGGAGTTTACCTGCTACAGCAAGCTGTCCTGGGTAAGGCTTCTTTTTACACATTGTAACGTATAGATTCCTCAGACTAATTACAGCACATAGTCTTTCCAATAAGTTTATGCATCAGGGAACTCGTCAGAGAACAACTGCTGCTCTGTGTTTACGTTTCTCCTGGTGTTGACAGGAGTTTTGCGACGCCTGGTTGGCGCAGGACACTGATAAAGCTCGCTTCATGGCACAGATCTTCCAACACAGCATCGAGGTGTCACAAAGCGAACGCTTGCAGAAAGAGTTTGTCGCCGGCACAGGTTTAATTTCCTGCGACTCATATGCCATGGCAGCCGCCGTAGATGATTCATTCATCACAGAAAGCGACCATTATCCGGTTAGCGTAGAGCTGACGGGCACGCACACCAGAGGCATGATGATAGTAGATACTGTGGGCTTCCTGAAAAACGCTCGAAAGGCTTTCATTATGAAGAAGGTGGATATGGAGAAGTTCAAGCAGATGATGATGGCTGCTTTGAAATAACATCTCTGAACACACTAAGCATGTCACGGTTTCCATCCACAAATTTTGGCCCAGTTTTCTGTTGAGATGTAGAAGAAGCTTTGGTCTTACTACTCACAATGAGTAATGTCTCCATTTGTGTTTTTAGTAATGAGCCAACATGCTGTATATAAAACTGACTGCAAACTGTAACTTTGTGTCTATAGCAGGCAATACCAGGACTAAAGACTACCTCTGTAAAACGTAATATGAATGCTTATGGAAGACTTACTACTGTATGTGTATACCTCAATTGTATGACCCCATCATAAAAACAGATTTTTAAAAAGTTACTTGAAATCGTATGTTTCAGTCAGACGTGTTTCTGATGACAGCACCTCATTAAAATGTTAATAGAATCTCTTTCTTTACATTGTATTCATTATTTATTTCATCACATCAAGTTTCTCATAGCACAACACACACACACTCATTCATCCAGAAAAATATCCAGCCAGTGACAGCTCCAGTGTTTTTCCAGCACTACATGTTGTCCTTCAGTTTGCATTGTTCTTTAATATTTGGTAGTCCTTTCTTGACACGTACTTCAGGTGAGGTTGAAAGGCTGCACATACTCTGGCCTATGAGCAGCGCTCTTTAGTTTAAATCATTACAAGTATTTACAGTTGCTCCAGGATTCACCTCGACCAGATGGTTCCTCAATATCCTTTCCTTCCTCTGAATCTCGACCTTGTGTCCAGCTGTAAGACAGGATAGTCATTGGTTAGTGTGCAGCACGCATGAGTGAAGGCATGAGTCAATTTCTTTGTACAAGACAATTTAAATTAAACATCAGCCATTTGTTTTCAATGTTCCTTATGCTTCTGGTCACTTTGGGAAAACACAGGTTAGAGACACACCAAGAAAGAGGAATATAAAACATTCCCTGTTCTCTTTACTCTTCCACTTCCCACCAGTTCCTACTCTAGGTTCACAAATGCTTTCAACATTACAATGCAATACTGCTGACTTACCATTGACCTCTTGCACTCAAAGAAGGATGTCTGCAGGGCTTTGCAGTGGCCTTCCTTCAAACACTCACTGGGCATCTTCCCCTCCTCACAAATTAAGAAACCAGTTAGAAAACACTGGGCACTTCCCATGAGCTAAATGTTCATTTCCTCGCACATATGCAATGTCTGATCCTGATCTCAAAATCAAATTGAGTCTAATGAACACTGCAACAACATTTAATTCTAAGGCTGTAGTGTATCAGATGCTTTCTAATGCTGTATTTTTTATGTTTACATAAATCATGTTTATGACCACTTATACAGATATTCAGTTATGAATTATGATCAGTTTAGCCCAGTGAAAACCACGAAGGAGTACTAACAGCAGTTAACATGTTAACAAACACCAACCTCAACATTGTATTTTTGGTGCAGTAACTTAGCTAGAGCATAGATCTAACTGTTAGCTACTTAACTAGCTAAAGTTGTTACGTTAACGAGGTATACGTGTGTTCAGTGTCACAAACTCCCCATACAATGTCCTTAATTAATGATGAACCAAACCGCCTGTGCTACCCTGTCTCAAATAAGACCCTCGTCATTCGGGACACTCAGTTTTTTAGAAAATAATGTGTGACACTAAACTGCACGTAAACCCGTTAACGAATGTGACATAACTGTAACGTAAGAAATACTGACACCGAATTCAACAAACAGCGTCTCACATCGATTAGGTTAGGGTTACATTCATGGATGTATTAAGAGGGTTGAATTAAGGCTTATATCAGTGATAATCGACGAATGTTAAACATTACGCTAAACTAACTTAACCTCGGTGATTTGATTATCATATTTATGAATTGATTAAATGGTCAGTTTTTTTTTTACAATGGAGTTTGTCGTGACGTAGCTAGCTAGCTAGAATGAGAGATGTTATTGGTGTCTGGTTGGGGAAACATTATCCACGTAGCGTTAACGTTACGGTTCTTACTCCAGAGCACTGTGGAGATAGCTAGCTAGGTCTGGCAATGCGAAAACTACGCTAGGTACGAGCTAGCTTGCTAGGTCACGTTAAATGTAACTTAACTCCAAGCGTTTGTAGACTAATTAGACCATTATCCAACTATGGAACCGCAGCGCCTTGTTTCACACCTGCAAGTTACTTCACATGTAATGTTATGACCAGAGAAGCTTTTCTTACCTTGACCACGCAGTCGTGCTGAAGGAGACACGCCTTGAAGTCCTCTCTGACACCGGCGCAGGCTCGGGTATCTTCCTCTTTATCCTCGTAATATTTCGGCATTGTGCAGAATCCACTTTAAAACCAATATCCCCTTATTCATAAATTCACAGGTGCAAAAATGGGCTAGATAACAGAAGTGACATCAGACATCAATGTTATGAAAGCTTTCAGCCACCATGTTTCTGAAACTGCATGATGGGAAAACGGAAGTACATTGGCGCAAAGAAGTGAACGCTGGGAAGGTTTGTAGTTTTTCTACGTCGATTTAGTTTAAAAGTTTGAAAGTAATGTAGACCAGTGATGTAGACAGATCATCCATTTGCGTAAAGTTAAAAAACTGTCATGAGTTTACTGATCATGTTTGCAATACATTTACTATGCTTTTACCCTGTTACTTTACAGCTGTTCTGAAATCAAACCTGGTGATGCAGATGGCATGAGTAATGCAAGTAGAACAAAATCCCAACACAGAAAAATGGCCATGACTTCTAACAACTTTTATCATTTATTTCAAAGATGTCCATGAAAAATGATGTCAAAAACATCGGAGGCAGGCATACACATGTACATGATGAAGGCACATGAATTGATGAGTGTATGGAGTTGTCAATCAAGGGAAGAGTTCCTTTTCTTTGTCTCCAGTCCAACAATACAGTAGGATGATCAGGAGATTCATGACCGTTCATGCTGTTTTCATGCATTCAGTTTCTGTTTGTATGGGGATCCAGGAAAAGAGGGAGAAGCAAATCCTGTTACTAGTAGGCCTACTGAATCTCTTTCCCCTTTCAAAACATGTTCCACCATTTAAGCGACTTGCTCTCATCTTCTCCCAATTAAAAAAAAAAAAAGAATCTGATGAAGAGGCGGCGATCAAGCTTCAGTTTTCTTGAGTACAGCTCTAGCATGGATGGTTTGATCAGGGGGTGGAGGAGCCTGCTCTGACCAAAAATGCATTGTTTATAAACTACAAATAATAATCATGCACGTGAACAACATGATAAGCAAAGATTGACGCATATCAATTTCACCAAAAGGCACTTCACTACCCCCTTGAATAAACCACAAAGATGTAAAATGAGTGAAGTTTCACTTAAAAATGTCTTCAACTCAAAACGTTGGCCACACACACAAACACATGTCAAAGTGAATTTCAATAAACTATTTAAGAGGCAGGAGAGAGAGAGAGAGAGAGAGAGAGAGAGAGAGAGAATGCACATTGCTTTTTTATATATTTACAATCAGTGAAAGTACTACACAACCTCAGCCAAATCATACAAGAAAATGTGCACATGATCAGTAGTCATAATATTATGTACAATCGAAAAACAGATACGCGATTGGGCAAAATAGATTTTAACATAGATTTGGAGGAGTCAGTGAAATAAGCATCTACTATGGCAATTTAAGTATAACGGTGAAGGGTGTGATGGTAACAAAAAAAATGTGAAAAAGCAGTGCAAATTACACCGTTTCAGATGGTAATCTGGTATTAAAAAAAACCCTCTCTTTTTTACCACTGTCTTTTAGCATAACACAGAGATATTGTTCTTTAAATCCAATCACTAATTGGATTGTGGTTGTTATTTTAAAAAGTATTAGTGTTTCCAGCAATCAAAGTGTAGGCAAGAGTGAGAGATTGGAATAATGTTGCTGAGACAATTTCAAGGGACCTGGATATAAGGCACAATTGTTTTCAATTTTGAACCACAACTTCTTCAACAGAATCTATTCACAACTCTCCAGCCATTCAGACTTTAAGAAGTGAAAATGAATGGTTTTAAGTGTAACGTTTCACTTCAAGTGAAAAGAAACTGTCACAGACTGAACCAAGCTACTTGCAACAGCAGACCAAAGCAACTTCGCAAGTAGCTGTAATAATGAAAAGAAAATGTACACAGCAATTTAAACAACAAAAAACAACACAGTACACAAATAAAACATCCTCTGAACTACCATACACGTCTCTTAATAGAATAAAAATATATTTTACCTCTTGTACAAATTAAAGATTTATTTCAAATAAATTAAGTCACCTTCATAGATCGTCATAGCTGTAATAATATATCAATATAACAATATATTCCTTCGGGAAAATGACGCCAAGGCAATGTCTGATTGGTTTACTATTAATGGACACTGAGGTCATACACGGCCTGTCAGACAGGAGGTCAGATAGATATAGCGTCATGGAACTTATTTTCTTGATGAATTGGGATAGTTACCATGGAATCTGGCCTACAGTATGGTCAAAGTTGTTACTGACTGGCTACAGGCAGGATTTTGGAACAGTAAGCTCATCCTGAGATTGTGTTTCAGGACAAGTGGAGTATTTGAGTGTGGCTGGAAAGTACTCTGGGTGTGAGGGAAACATTGTTGTTTGGGCTGGTGTTGATCTAGAGCTCCGTCATCTCTGTCGAGAACAGAGAGCAACTGGCCATTAGTGATGATAACATTCTTGATCATCATGGGCTTTTGCTGAGGCGCTAGTGGACAGTGCAATGCCCCAGCTTGCCCGAAGGTGGCAGCATTGAGAAACAGAGGAGGATTTGGCAGCATCTACACCAGTGGCCAGGTGACTGGTTCTCCCCAGACGTGACAATTTGTCCTTATTCGTCCAAGCATTTTCTGATTGAGTTCAAAGCTGCTGAACAACACAGTCACTTTGAGAGCCAGAGCTGGGAACAGATGTCTTCCACACACGCCGCTGTTGTTCTTTAGGACAGTAGTATTCACATTCCCACAAATGAATTAAGAACACAAGAGTCAAGGAGAGATGCAGAAAGAAATGGAGAAATCGATCGATGAGAAGCAAAACAAGGTACATTAGGAAGAGCGGGGATAGAGAGGTGGCGTTCCTCAGACAAGCAACTCTAGTGGGCTCTAATGACTTCACTGCTGGTTGCCAGGTGCTAGAAGCCCTGCGTAAGCAATCTAGGAGATTTTGGTCCCCCAGGGGCCATGATTCATGTGCCCGCTCCAGAACAGTCAGCCAGCTATCCTCTTTATATGTATCTGCAGGAGGAGAGCAGAGCATCACATGTGTTATTGGACAAAACAAGGAGGCAGCATGCATCTGGAGAGAGTGATATTTATAATTTCATTGGACAGAAGATGAACAGGTGTAGTATGCGACTGGCTTACTTCACTGAGGATGGCCCACACAGCTGAGTCTTTGACAACTGAAAGCCGAAGTGCTATGATGGGATTGAAAGAAGGATCTACAAATCCCTCTGCCACCCCCTTTTCAAACTGACCTGTAAGTTTAAACACACACACACAACTCTAAATCATATTTTCAGGGAGAGTGCACTGCCAGTAATTAAGCAGTCACCTATGTGCTCAATGTGACAGTGTGCTCAACAGTGAAAAAACATAAATAAATGTGAAACATAACATGGCAGCTTAGAGAATAGTAACTTTATTCAACCTTCACATTTCATAAAAAGCTAAGAAATAAAAAGCTATTTTATAAGGTTTATGTATTATAAAAAAATGTCAGCAAAGGAATTAAGAGGAGAAAATGGCTGCAGGAAGAGCAGAAAACGTCCGATGAAAATCAGAAGGCATAAAAAGAGCAAAGGGCTGTGACTGAGAAAATTTCACGCACTTTTTGTCTGTCTATCACTGTAGGCAGTGTGAGTGTGTAATCTGACCACAATGTTTCAGTGTGTTTGTATGCACTCACACACATATGGCATATGTCAAATCCACTTACCAATCCTGTAAAAGCGGTCTTCAGTTCGCTTGAACTTCTCTTTGGTCTTCGGTCCAGGTTCCTAACATTTGAACACATTGAAAGATGGACAGTAGAGTAAAAGACAAGACACAAATGAAAATGTTATATTAATTATTTCTCTTTCGAATAGCTCCTTAAACAGACATCTGTGCCTACACTGGGAGTGTGAATCACAATGTAAAAATGTATCGCCTTTGGCGGAGCAAATGATTCTGTCATGCTCACATTCCTGTCAATAATCAATATGCTACATACAAGAGCAACCGTGTGTGTGTGTGTGTGTGTGTGTGTGTGTGTGTGTGTGTGTGTGTGTGTGTTCGCACCGAAACAGGCAGTATTTCCACTGTGGTGTTCTCGAGCTTGTCCCCTGGGTGCTCTTGGTTACCACTGCGAAACAGGAACCTGCCAATCAAATCAAGCATTCAGTTATTAATTTTAATATTTACATTCATGGATAAGCATTCTTGCACTTTTCCCCTCATGGTAGCTGCCACACCGATATGCCATCAAATCACTCATGGACAGTAGGTTAGTTATTCAAGTTATGTTTATTAAATGAAAAATGTAGTATGCTGAAGTATGTACACCCCTTATCCGGGGTTAACTCTCGGTAGGATCTAGTTTCAAAGCTTATGCTTCTTAGATCTCATATTCAGGCTATAGCTAATAGGTTTTGAACATTACAAATTCTAGTATTTTGTGTCCAAACCTAGCAGATCAATACGCTGTCTACTTAGGATCATTGACTGTTTCTCGAAATTATTAGGTTAAAGAGTAAACTGGTCCAAGTCAGGAGCATTACCTTTAACAGCTCAGTGCCCCGTAACATTTCAGTGGCCAAAGCAAGGTATCGTTTATCTGGGTATCTTATACCCTCCCGTAAAAATAACCTAGTTAAAGTTAATTTGGATCCATTATTGAATAAAATCTCTTGTGATTTTAATAGATGGGTGACTCTCAATCTCTTATCAGCAGGGAAGATCAATGTTGTAAAATGAGTTTGTGTTCCCAAGCTGAACTACCTTACCCAATATCTTCCACTGGAGGTTCTGTCATATTTTAAATGGTTTGACAGGATAACAAAGACATTTATTTGGAATGGTAAAAACCCCCAGCTACATTATAATAAATTACAAAGACCAATTGATAGAGGAGGTTTGGGTCTAACAAATATGCTGCATTATTATTATGCTTTTAACTTAAGGCATCTGGCCCACTGGTCACTTCCTCCTGAGAGAGCCCCACCCTGGTATTGTATTGAGCAATCTGTTCTTGCCCCAATATTACCCTTACAAAGCCAGTCTGTTATACTGTATGGTGAGGAGAAAAGGGTATTGTCACACTGGGGGATCTGTTATTCAGCCCTGAAGGCACCTGAATGTTTAGATACGGTGTTGTTGAAATATGGAAAAGGTCAAGAGGCTCTGGGTATTATTCTATGCTTATGTAGAACCTGGGGGATGGAGCCTGGACAGCCCTCAAATAGACATGGGAAAGGGATCTGAGTATTACACTGGATGATGAAGAGTGGGACGCAATCTGTAGGACCTGTGATAAGGTCCAGGAGATCTGGACCGGGATACATGTTAACCTATGTCAGATTGCAGGGAACTAGGTTCCATTCAGCCCAAGACTATTTGATCTTGGAGATGGGTCCTAAACGGGATGGATAAGCACATAAGAAGCTGGGTCCAGACTAGTTTGAAAATAGCCAGACAGATTCTTTTAAGAGGATGGAAGAATGAAGGGGTGCCGTCAATCCAGGAGTGGGCTTGTGCAATGGCTAGGGTGGTGGTGTTTTTACTTAAAGTTTGCAGTTGCACTGTACTTACTTGTATTACATGTTTAACAGACAGAGAGTAGGAGACGGAGGAAAAATGCCAGACAGATCAACTGCTGATCAGATGTTATCTAAAAGAGTCTGAGCCAGTGTCATTCAAAAGCAGACAAAGCACTCCAGAGTCAGACAGGGAAACACTAGATGGCCCTTTTCCCAATCACTGCCACTTACTTGCTGAGTGACAGTGGCAGTCTCACACACTTGTCTTGCTGTCTTAACATTATCTTTACAAAAACAATGGATGCATGCATCGCTATAAAATTAATCTCCTCATGACCAAATATTAACATCCCTTTCAGGTCTGCTCTGATCCAAGCTGTCAGCTTCGCTATCAGCTCTCTTTATATTCACTGTCTTGCTCCCTCTCTACCTCCGGATCCACAGAGAGTAGGAGGCTGGCCCGAGAATGCTTATTTTAGAGCACTCTCATTAGCTCGGCCTGATCCCTGAAGAGACACGCACGCACACACACACACACACACGCGCGCGCGCACGCACACACACACACACACACGCTAAACCTGTATCACTGAAGGGGAGCAGGCAGAAATAAGTGAAAAGACAGATTTCTGCATATGCCTGTATGTGGAAATGTTATGGTCATGATAATGATATAGGCTATATGCATGCTCACCATATTATTTGAATGCAATCAAAGCTGTACACACACACACCTATCACAATCAGATAAAGCCCTTTATACGTACCTCTCTATGCTAACAGGTCGGTCAAATTTGAAGAGGATGTAGTCTCCTGCAGTAGGAGTGATGGCCCAGAAGAAGTCCTCTCCTAGGTACGTCTTCTCTAGCGTGTGACCCTGATACACCTGTGTGACACAATACACGTTTTGTTCCACACTGATCACTGATTTTGAAGTTGGTGTATATTGCATTACACCAATTGTTCTTTGATAGTTATTTTTATGAACTAAATAAGTGCAAAGTAAAGATCAAGAGATAATAGTTTATGGGAACACTGGCATTATACCTTCACTGAAGTGGAAACCTCAGCTGGGGGGTTGACATGCATCTTGTGAAGCAGTGGCTTCAGGAAGTCCTTGTCCTACAGATACAGAGAGGAAACCAACATTCCAACACAGAAACTAGCCTCAGCTGTTGTTGCAAACAAATGGAGGTGAGGGTGTGAGACTCACTGTGAGTTTTTGGATCTTTCCAGCAAGAGAAGAATGGAGTCCCACGTGTTGAAACAGGGAGGGTCTGAACCGCACACGTAGGCTGGACTTCTGCCGCTCGCAGTGTTTCTTTGAAAAAGGACAAAGGAGAAATGATGAGACCCATTCCTCTTACAATAACACTCAAATCTATACAGTAATCACAGTGCATACCGCATCTTTCTCAGGATTGCAGACTTTGACCCAGAGAATATGGTCCAGCAGCCAGTCGATGGGCTTTTCCTTGTAGAACATGAAGATGAACTCAACAATGAGGTTCAGGTCTGGAGCCTGGAACATTTTTCCTGGAGGAAAGAGAGAATAAGGGAGGTTTCTAGACATTTGTTGATCCTGCACGGAAGCATTCAGTGTCATCAACAATGAGCTGATTAAAGCATTAATCTGAACAAAAACAAAACAACAAGAAAGGATTGCAACAGTTTCACTTGGACTAAAATATACCCATTCCTCATTTACATATTGTAATGATGTGCTTAATTTGAATTTGCTTTTCCCTGCCAAATCAAAGTACTTTACAATGACCCAATTTCTACGCCCATCAATATAATTTCAATCTTTTCTTAACTGGCTGCTGCAGATCCATCCACGGTGCATTTATAAATCAAGTAAATAAGTCTTACAGCATGTGAATGCTTTGCCAAGTTAAGAGAATGAGATAATAATCACTTTTGAGAGACCATTTAGCCAGGAATGCCATTGTTTGGCATTGCAGATCTTGCTTCATTTGACAGACCCGTGGTGGATGCCGAGTATTGATCATGTGCTTAACGGATCGTACCAATGAAGCCCAGCTGAGAGAACTCCAGGATCATCCAGTCCTCTGACGAGAGCTGCAGGGCAAAGTTCTTCATAGTGGCAAAGTAGTTAGGCTTCGCCACAATGTCATCCTCCAGCTGAAGGAACACAGACACAGAAAGAACTAAATGTAAGACAGGAGAAACCATTTTAAGAGTTGGGGTTTAATGTTGATGGAGAGGGTGAGAGACACGAGGGAGACTACTCTACGTCCACTCAAGGACAACACTCTAAACTGAGCTAAGAAACACTCGCTACATTAAACTAGAGTAGCAGTAAATATCAGGCCGGCAATACCTCTTCCCTTCAGGTGAGAGCAGAGAATGGAAATGGCATACCCCACAGAAAGATGGATGATTAACAACACAGTGAAACTAAACCGTCAATGGCTAGTGTTAACATTCATACAAACGCTCCCAAATTGGACGCCTAGTTTAGCCAAGAGGACAGATAAGAGCTTTAGAAGTCTAAGAGGATTAGGCTAAGAATAAGTGAAACTGGCTCCGGTCTGATGAAAACAACACTGGCTCTGATAAATGACTGCAACAACATGCATTTGCTTCAAGTACTCACCATGTGTTAAATTTGGTATGACATGCTCCAACCAAAAAGCAAACCAGTGTTTGCCTAATAACAGGCTTCCACGCTGACACATTATAAGTAACTGTCTACAGAGCCCTTCTTAAAATGCACTCCAACAAGTTGCTATGGGAAAATGTATTTTATTCATGTATCTACTTAAGAACATACCTGGACATAATAAACTCCTTTGCTCACAGCATACATCATGAGGAAGGAATAGTCCAGATTCTGCTTGGTGCGCCATCTAAACAAAGAAGAAATCATCAGCACATAAACAGTACACAATAATACACACATGAAAAGCGAAATCATCTTACTGTATTTTAAGTTACCCTCTGGGATAGGTACACTGCTTCACATGCAAAAAGATCAGTTGTGAAAATCAGGTATTCCCAGGTACACTGTGAACAACAGACTCTACTGAAAAATGTATAAACCAGTGCTGTCCCACTAATTGTTTGATCTGACTGATCTGCTATTACTGCAGTCTGACTTGTGGCTGCTTACCATAGGCTGCAGGTGTTTGTGATGCTTTCAGAGGGGCAGGTGTGGAAGGGGACACACACACACTTAACACTTGGGTAAACAGACACCATAAATATGAGGGCATGGATGCACGTGCACTTAAACTCAGCCAAGTGCTTGAGTGTTGCTGCTGCTTCAGCAGTGAGAGAATGTAATACGCCTTTTTCTAACCCATTCACTAACACACATACACACACACACACACACACACGAGTTGTATACCTTGCTTCATGTTGAACAAGATGCTAACTGTTCAGATTGCCATCAGAAGCATCTGTGCTCACAAACACCCACAACATAACACATACTCGGGCCTGAAGGCTATTATCAGAGTACAAAACTGTAAGTGGTTGGCACAAACTGCACCATAAACACATTTCTAATGAAGCCAGTTGTTAGCCAACTATAAAGAGAAGATAAGTACAGAGGATAATAAGAGGGAGCACTACAGAGAAAAAGAGATAGAGGGTGCTGCTGCTGATGACCTTGATCAGACTTTGAGAAATGCCTGTGGAATACTAAGTACCTCAGCAGCCGACCTAAAAGCTCTCGCTTGCTCCCTGCCTCCCACTTTCCCCCTGACTCATCCTTTACGTTTTCTGCAATCCTCCTCACAGCTCTCCTGCATTTCATTCCTCTCAGGGCTGGTTTCTTCATGATTACCATAATGATTTCTATCACATTTTTCCTAATTCCTAATTTTTCCTGTGCGTTCACAGAGCAGTGAACGCACAGGTAACACAGATGTGTTGGCAATGTGAGTTGCTTACTTGACTCTCTCTTTGGAGTCTCCAAAAGTCTCTTTGAGGTTGGTGAGTTCGGGGTAATAGGCGGCTGGTGGGGAGATCACCTCCAGCAAGCCTGAACTCAGCTCTGTAGAAAACCTGAAGAAAGAAGGCAATGTTGACAGTGTGACAACACGCAATTTTCTCACTTACAGCATACAATATTTCCACCTTTTCTTTCTGTCAAGAAGCAGAGAAGTGTACTCACTCTTTCTCCAGGCCAGCAACCACGCTGTGAACATAGTCCACGTCAGTCTGCAGCGACAAAACAAGGAAGACCCATTAGACCCACAGACCTATTTTAAATTTAGCATTTTTAAATTCATTGTGCAGAAGCACCATGCTTTGACTGCTACTGTATGACGATGACATCTCACCTCCCCAACGAAGACAATAATGACACAGTCAAGTTTCTCCTCTGGTGACAGCTTGTCTATTAGCGAACGCAGCGTCTCTGACAGATAAGACTTCACCTTCCGCTTCACTGTGGGGATCCCCATTACCATGGTGACTGAGAAGAAGAAGTGTGTGGTGAGAACAGGAAGTGCCGAAGGCTGCAAGGGTGAGGTGTTTAATCAAGTGGATCCTAAACCAAATAATCTTTGCTTGTTAGACAATGACTAATTACACTGGCCTAAATCCACAAGAACAAAAATTCATGGCCAGACTGACAGATGGCAGTGGGAAGGATGACTGATGGAGGTAGTTTGGAATGCATCTGCACTACCATGCTGCATGTCATTAAAGATACGTGTATTTAAACTACAATCTTACACAATGTGTAACTTGTAGAGGCACCATGTAGAGGCAACAATGCTTGGACTTTAGACAGAGGTAACAAATATTTATCATAGCTTCATGAGATTTTCCTACCAGCTAAGTCAACGAAGCCAGACGGGCCAACACCGACAGCAATGAGAAAAAGAAACTCGCGATCTTATTACTGATTAACGTGTAATGTTTTTCAATTACTTGATTCAAAATGTATCAATAAAAACATCAAAAAGGTTATGCCTATTTTGTCGGGCTAATGGTCCAGAAAAACTGCAAATCCTACGTGGCGAGAAGCCGGAAACTGCTGATGTGTTTTACTTGATACAAAAATCAATCAATCAATCAAATTCATTTTGTCAGTCAACTAAGCGAGTGATCGCGTCAGCAAAACCCACTGATTGCAAATATGAAGCTGACAATCATCTCTGAGCTAAGAAAGGTCACAATTAGGAGCAGATGTTACATTCAGCTGAGGGTAGGCTGACGAAGGGAGACAACAGTATTACATGGAAAGAGAGGAAAAGAGAGTGGCTATTGTCATCTCCCTGTCGCTTGGTGGTGGTTGTGGCTTAACAGACGGCCTCTTCTTTAGTGTGGAGAGCTCCCCACAACAGACTGTTGCAGACATAAAACCAGTTCATTTTACTCTTTAAGACAAGGATCACTCTCACTAGGGAAAGAGAGAGTGAGGGAATAAGAGAGCAAAGAGTGTACAGCAATTCCTCACTGGTGTGACAGCAAATGCCAAGATTAAGTTATCAGGCTGGTTATCTGACACAGAATCAGTGTTTTCTCCATGCTAGGGAAAATAAGGCAAAACAGCAGCATGACATTGCCTACTAGCCTCTGTGTGTTTCATGTTTAGCTCTCTCTTGCTCTATGCATGGTGTACTTGCCTTTTACTTAATTCAAAACCTAGGTTCATATTCTACAGAAGCCTACTGTACTCTACAGCCGTTTTCATAATATTTTGCCAAAAATGTTAAATGCATTTCCAGAGAAAAGGAAAACAAGGTTAAGTGTTGTATTAGTGTGTGTGCACTTTAAAAGGGAGAGCATGCTGACTGAGCTGATGTGGGGGCACAAGGGGCCTCAACAACAAACTTAAGGTGCAGAATGAGTGAGCAGCACAGTGGACTAGAGAAAGGGTGCAGAGTGATGGGTGCAGAGTGATGTGTGCAGCGTAGAGAATCTGTCCCAGTTTTGCTTTGTGTTTCTCACACAGAGCTCCGTGTCATATAGCGACACCCACCACCACCAAGAAAGTAGGTCGAGGATGAAAGGAGAATGTGGGAGGAAGGAAAAGAGACAGAGAGTGACAGAATAAGGGAGGGTGGCAGACAGTGAATGAGTGATAATGCATGCAAGTACAGCGTGAGCAGGACCATCTCCATGACTGCCCTGTCCCTTGATCAGCCAAAAATGTTTGCACGAAGGCTGAGGCTTGATATCCAAGGTACTAGATTCTAGCACAGTCCTGTGTTACGAAACAGGGTTTCTTGGTTCATAAGGGGGTATGAGTGTGTTGAAAACCTACAGAGTTTAATTAGTTTCAGATCTTGTTGATTAGATTATGCTGATTAATGAACTGAGATCACAACTTCTGCCATTCAGACTGACTGAATAATCAGCAGAATCAAAGGTTTCCATGCCATATTGAAGTTACTTCTGAAAGTGTACAAACAATGATGTTTGAGGCACGAAATATAATACGGGTTAAGCAAAGAAAGAAGCAACAAAATATGCAAACGTGGAAATCATGTTACTGTCAATTTACGCCTCTTTCACACAGAAGCAAAAAACACAGTTGCATTTTACCAAATACAATTGGCAGTGCAATTGGCAGCAGTGAGTGGGATGCTGGTGAGGTGTCACTGCACTAGCAACTTCTACTGGTTAGTTGGGACACCTGTACGGAGAGCGTGGGATATGGGAAAGACTGGGTGAACTTTCACATGCGTTAGTTGGCCCTTGTAGTGAGGTTCAGACACATGACTGTTTACACTCTCCTCAGGCCAAGAGAAGAGTCAGTAGCGACCGTAGCACAAGGAATTACACATTGGGGAAGAAAAAAACAGATCTTCAACTGTAGTGTGTAACATGTTTAATAGCTGGTCCTTGTAAACACATGTTGCTGTTGCTTGGCAACAAAATAAGTACTGACTGTTAGTAAAAGGGCACAATTTGGCATGCTGGTGGCTTGCTTAAGGCCATATGTGTGTTTGGAACAAGCAAGGCTACATTTACAATAATACTCTTTTGTTAGTTCCAGTCTAAAAAGGGGCTCCAGTCAGGCCCTACTCCAACCATTTCAGACTCAGAGATTCTTTGAACCATTTCTTGACATAACCCTTAAAGTGAGATGATGTCCCAATTTGCACAGCTATAAAAATCCCAATGTCAGATATGCTTAGACCAGCATAAAAACAAGGGGAAAGTAAATGAAAGATACAGAGGTGAACAAAGAACAATGAGCAATAGAAAAAAGGGGAGGCCAAAGGCACTATTGCCGCTGGTTAATCAAGTATGTCATGGGGCATGTATGGGTGGATGTAGGGGCGAAACCGCCGCCACAGAGAAACACAATCGCTTCCCAGTAGCAGTACCTCCAGCTTGGTTGTGCATTCCAGTGAACACAACTGATACGTGTTTTATGGTGGGAAGCTGGTGAGAACAAAGCAGCAGGCAGGGACGATCTATCAGTGGCTAGACATTCTCTAGAGAAAAGCAAAAAGAGTCTTAAAAAAGTAACAAATACCTGCCCACCTGTCATAAAAACCAGACAGACGGGCAATTGCTAAGAGATGGCAATGATAGGCCTTGTATTTTTCCTTGTTTCCTGGGGGAATACATGCACTCTTTGATCAAACAAGCTACAGGCCAGGGACAAGAAACTCCCATTTATTCCCGACTTGTCCCTTCTTCCTTTCTTTTAATTTGTCTGAGGCCTCTGTTCTTCCCCTAGGTCATTGTCATTAGGAATGTGGAAACACCACTTGAGCTGTTCAGCCCCAAAACTCGCACCCCAACTATCACACTCAAATTAGTAATCCTCTTAGAAAGAACTTGATACAGGAGAGGTCACATGCTGAATGCTTCTGTTGGAGGGGTGAAAGGAAGAAACATAAAAAAAATAAAAATGGGGTTGCGGAGAGAACTAATCCATATGAAAGAGGAGCCAATGGCAGACAGCAGTGTTGACAGGACATGTTGCACCTTTGTGAGCTGTGTAAAAGGCAGGTTTTGGAGTGTCTTCAAGAAAACTACCTAGTGTTTCCTAATGTAAACGTTCTTTGTAAAGCACTTTTTCAAAACGTTACAGTGCACCTCTCAGGTTCAAAAAAAGAGAGCACAACAGACAATTGAGCACAAAGTGCAAGTGCATGTCATAAATATAAAAGTAGGATAGAGATGTGAAAGCAAAAGGGAAATCCTGTTCGATCAAGCTAAGAGGTAGGATATGTACATATCTTGTAAAGTAAATAGGGAATTACACTGTACATACACTATAATTATCGTATCTTCTTCAGAATGATCCTATTGCAAAGCTCAGTCACCAACTGAAAACTTGTTGAGACTCCGATTGTAATGCGGATCTCTCTGGAGGTTTTACTGTGTTTGTGTAGCATGCTGGCATATTCTGGAGAAAAACCCTCATTAATCAGGGAAGTTACTGTTGTGCTGTGTGTGCTGTGTGTGTGTGTGTGTGTGTGTGTGTGTGTGTGTGTGTGTGTGTGTGTGTGTGTGTGTACGCTTCTCACCTCCTGTGCGGCCGAGACCAACCTGCACGGCAGGGTGCAGGCTGCCCTCATTGTCGAGAAGGTGAGGCAGGTGGTGGTAGATATTTGGCACCTGGAGAGGTTTCCTATTTGCGAGCTCCTTCAGGAGTTTCTGTGTCTCATCTGAAAACAGGCACACAGAGAGAACTCTTCTCACTTTCATTGAATGATGGCAGGAGTATAATTATGCTGACTTTTAAAGCGCCAGCTTTAAATAAGAGTTAATATGCTCTGGTAGAACAGTGATGCTATCACTACAGGATGAATAAAACATTTAACTATACACAGCAGAAAAGCAGACTTCTTCACGAGAATATGAATACTTAATGGCTGCAGCACCCTGTCTACGCTTGTGACTTATACCATACTGCATGGTTTACAGATTAATACTGTATTTCCCTTATGCAGGGCTCTTGATGTTTTGTACTAGTCCACTGCTGCCAATAATAAGACAAAATCAGATAATCTAATCGAGTTTTCATTTTCCATTCGTCTGTGTGCATGATGTATGAGTAAATTAAAATCTAAAAATGTTTGAAAAGCATAATAACTGCCAGAAGAGAAATTCAAATAAAACTAAATTGAAACATAATTTTCAGAAGCATAACACTGCTATTAGGATAATAAAACTGAATATGAAATGGACTTTTCATTTAAAAATTGGCAGACAATGTGCAACGTAAGCTTAGAAACAAAATTTCAAACTAGACTTTTATTAGTAGTGTTCTATGCCAAGCAGTGAAATGGTACTGTGATTGCTGCGTCCACCCAGCGGTTTTGAGGGTTGAGATTTAGTCTATAAGAATCCTGCCGCTCGGAAAAAGACAGCGGAAACATTTCATTTAATTTTCATTAAGAAATTAGCTAGCGCTTTGAAAGGGTACTTCCAAGCATTTTCTTTGAACCAATAAGATCTAGTCTTCTTCATAACACTGTGTTACAATGTCTAGAAATCTAAAAGCGGGCAAAAACAAAAGAGCCCTTTGTAACATTTAGGAGCCTTGCATGTTTTTGATTTTAACCTACGCAACAGGTGATGCAGAGCCAGTACAAGAGGGAATGCTCGATCTATGCTGACATCTGTTGCGCAAAAATGACTGCAAAACCTTAATGTTTCCTTAACAGTGTAAAAGCGCAGTTGGAGTTAATGAGACTTCGTATGCGAATGTGTCAGTTACCTGAGAAGTTTGTGAGAGCATCTTTGCTGCCGTTAGTCTCGGCGATGGCGCGTCTGAACTGCTCGAGAATGTTGTTGAGCTCAGACGAGCGCTGCAGCGTCCTGTGCTCGGCCACACGAAGGCGTTCTTTCAAGGCATGGAACTCCCGCTGGTATGCTACCAGCTTCTCTATAAGACAGAAATTTGCAAAGGTGCGTGCATTAGCAGGTGCTACATAAAGTTCCAGATTTTGAAAATAAAACAATGGTCTGATAAAAAGGACCACTTTTAGCTCATAGGGGCTAGGTTCAGCCACAAAGTAAAAACATTTAGACAGACTAGGCAGATCCAACACTTAAATCTCTAAAACTACTGAGGTACCATATAATGATATCATTGACAATGATACAGCACTTAGGAGTAGCTATTTATTGGAAATTCCAGCAACGTGTTTTTTTAACTGGAAATGACTTGTGGTGTATGAGGTTTAGATGCTGTCGTTAACGGCGAATATGTGAGGAAACGTTATCAGGAAACAGAAGTTTAGCGGTTGGACAGTAGAGGTTGTGAAATTCTGTGAAAAAAGGAGTAGCTGTGGTCTGTTGGTGGGCTGATATTATGGATGTTTCACATAAGATAGATCAAGTAAGATAGATACAGCACAGTGAGTCAGTCTCAGGGTTAGCCGCATATCTTACTTGTTGAAGTTTTTGTGTTGGGTTTCTTTTCTAATTTAGTATTTGTATTGCTTTGGTGTTGTGTAAGTACTGTATAAGTAATACATTTATTAATTAAAGTATTTATTATGTTTGGAGATGATTAGAAATGGAGATGGTTTTAAGCCAAGAAAGCACATTTATGGTAGTCATTGACACACCTACAAAGCAAGTCTTAGTGTCAATATTAGCAGAGAAGACTTGATTTTGTTCCAAAATCCATGAGGAAGAGTACAAAGAAGAATGAGTGTGTGTTAGGTGGGTTTGTGGTCTTGGCCAGTCTCTGATCTTCCTCTGCGGGTAGATGTATTGTTCCCTTTCAGAGAGCCCTTTACTACAACAAAACCCAGGCTCCCTTAATCTTCCCCTCTCCATCACTCTCTCTCTCTGACTGAGCTATTGTCCATCCACTCTGCCCTGGCTCCTTTTTGCACAGAACTATGCTTTTTCCCCCCTAAATGTTGATCTCTAAGACACACAGACAGATGCTGTCATTTGGCCCAAAACTTCATGAAAAGGGCAGCATCAAACTAAAAACAGACTTTCATCTTCACATCAGTCCTTTGATTGTAGGACTCCGGGTCTGTTGAGATAAAACCACCACACCTGTAATCCCACTGTTCAAAGAAACAAAGACACACAGAGCACCACAGGAACAGAAACGTAGATATACGTTTTCTAGTATGTATCCCTTGTACAGATGTATTAGGTGTTGAATAAGGGTGTCACGATTTAGATTTTAAATCGAAATCTATCAAAATTAAGTCACAATCTTGAATATCGAATTAAAAAATGGAATCGTCGATACTGCCACGCCCCCATGTCAAGTCCGGTCGGCTTGCCAATAGGAAAAAAAAAAACACGTGTTGAAGTGCTGCGAGTCAGTCAACCTCCTCTAACTTAGCTACAGCCAGTCAAACTATAACATGGCAACTGTGGATGCAGGAGACCCATCAACAGAACTTGAACCCCCTCCTCTGTCACTGAAGTTCCCGGTGTGGAAGTCTTTTGGATTTCCAGTGAGTTATGTTGACGACGTTCGCGTTTTCAACAAAAAAGCCAAAGTTTGCAAGCTCTGCTATGTGCGTGTACCATATTCTGTGCGTTTACCATTGCACATTAGCCTAGCAGCTAGCAGAGATTCCTTTGGCTTATAGCTTAATCCCAACAAAACCACACGGTTGAATTTCAGCCTGCATGAACATTTTGTAGCCTAAACAGAGCAGCTTACAGTATATTAGTTATTACAGAGAGCAACAAGTTAGCGTGTTGCCTCTGCTCTCTGACTGCTCAGCCACTGTGCTGCCGCTGCTGCGAAGCCAAAGCGCTTTTTTTTTCTTTTACTTAATTGATAAATTGTCACGTTTCCAATTGACTGAAGATATGTTAGGCCTACATTATGTTGTTAATGTTTTAAATTTGACAATGTAGTGTGGTACATTGCGAACAAAGGTCAGATATTATATTGCATAAAAGTCTAGTCAAAGTAAACAATGTAAAAATCGAGAATTGAATCGAACCGTGACCTTAGAATCAAAAATGTAATCGAATCGAGGATTTGGAGAATCGTGACATCCCTAGTGTTGAAACTGTAGGCATTTCGCATGTATTGAGCAATATCACATTGTCTTTCGAAGAAGTGCCTCTCCCATTATCTGAGCAGTGTGTTAATGCAAAGTTTTTTGGGCAGTGTTTACATAAGTCTCTTGACATTTTAGTTAAATGTCACTCTTGATATGCTTTCATTACTGTAACACAAACGTTGACCTTGACTTCACCTTTAAAAAAAGACAACATTTTTTTTACAAAACAAATGGGTGAATGGGGAACCTACTCAACTGGTATACAGCCACTGGATGACTGAATATGCATAATGCATGCATTAAACAATTACCTGAGGTCTGCATGTCTATACAATCTCATTATTCTTCTCTGCTCTCTAGAAGCATGAGTTGTGGGGGCAGGGCGAAGTGGCTATGCTCTACCTCAGAGCTTAACAACCTCTCCTCTCCTTCCTTCTGTTTGCATCCAACCTCTGTCTCATCCCTTCCTCCTAATTTTATACTCAAGGTTTTTAGTGTCCTATATGAGTCTAACTTTCTACACGATCTGCACATCCATCCTGGCGTTGGCGTATGCTTTTGTTTTTTCTCTGTACTCTTGTCTTCTGTGATATTTTGCCTTGACGTGCCATCCTTGATTCCTCTGCTCTGGTTATATGATTTATGAAAGATACGTGGAAGAAATGGAGAGTTGGATATATGATGGGGGTTCAAACAGCCTTTAGAATGAACAGACTCAAGGCCACACACACACGCATGCATGCACGCACGCACGCAAATATAAGACCAAAATGAGCTGATCAGCATGGGTTAAATCCAGAAAACAGGTAGGGTAGCTCACCTGGTAGAGAGGGCACCCATACATTGCTAAAACAAATCGACTTGGGCATATTTGACAAATATTCTTTGTTCTGGTACTGCAACTTGATAGCAAAACTGACACTGCTGCAAATTTGTGCAACCAAATGTGCTGAGTTTAGTAACTAAAAGAAGTTGAACATAGATGAGAAACAAAATAAATCTCCGTCCACACAAGCGTTTAGGCTCCATATCAGAAATGATCTCTTTCCATATTAACACGTCTGACAACGCATATCATGACCATTCGCATACGCTGGGCATGAAACAGATTGTCTAATGTTACTGGGGTTGACAGTCATGGATGTATAAGTTACAACTACAGACAATATTTTGGAGAAAGAACAACAATGGCAAAAGACCAGGACTGTTACTGAAAGGTAAGTCTACCTAACCGATAAGACGTGCGTCATAGCTTCCAAAGGGCCCAGTTTCTGCCCGTCCAGACTACAATGCAACATCATTTTTAAACGTAAATGGGGTCAGCAGTGTTTCCAAATAAGTTTTAAGGGCTCGAAAACACCTCAGTAGTGTGGACGCGACGCATTAATGTAGCAAAAGATATTTGTTTTAAAAACATTGTGCTGATGTGGCCTTCGAACAGATGTGTCTGAAGACTCCTTTAAGACATTGCACTTACAAACTGCGCTGCCACACGGGTGGCGGTGAAGGTCAGGGGCCTCGACGGACCAGACCCGGGCAGCAGAGGCTTGCTCTGGGGACATGGAATGTCACCTCGCTGTGGGGAAAGGAGCCGGAACTTGTGCGTGAGGTGGAGCGCTACCATTTGGATCTGGTGGGGCTTACCTCTACGCATAGTCTCGGTTCTGGAACCGTACTCCTGGAGAGGGGTTGGACTCTTTTCTTCTCCGGAGTTGCCCAGGGTGTGAGGCGCCAGGCGGGTGTGGGGATACTCACAAGTCCCCGGCTGAGCGCTGCAACGTTGGAGTTTACCCCGGTGGACCAGAGGGTTGCCTCCCTACGCCTGCAGGTTGTTGGGGGGAAAACTCTGACTGTTGTTTGTGCATATGCACCAAACAAGAGTTCAGAGTATTCGGCCTTTTTGGAGACCTTGAATGGAGTCCTGTATGGGGCTCCGGAGGGGGACTCCATAGTTCTGCTGGGGGACTTCAACGCACATGTGGGCAATGACGGAGATACATGGAGAGGCGTGATTGGGAGGAACGGCCTCCCTGATCTAAACCAGAGTGGTTGTCTGTTATTGGACTTCTGTGCTAGTCATGGATTGTCTATAACAAACACCATGTTCGAACATAGGGATGCTCATAAGTGTACTTGGTACCAGAGCACCCTAGGCCGAAGGTCAATGATCGATTTTATAATCGTTTCATCTGATCTGAGGCCGTATGTTTTGGACACTCGGGTGAAGAGAGGGGCGGAGCTGTCAACTGATCACCATCTGGTGGTGAGTTGGGTCAGGGGGTGGGGGAAGACTCTGGACAGACCTGGTAAACCCAAACGGGTGGTGCGGGTAAATTGGGAACGTCTGGAGGAAGCTCCTGTCCGACAGACCTTCAACTCACACCTCCGGCGGAGCTTTTCGTGCATCCCTGTGGAGGCTGGGGGCATTGAACCTGAGTGGACAATGTTCAAAGTTTCCATTGCTGAAGCTGCGGCAGGGAGCT
This sequence comes from Gymnocephalus cernua, assembly GCA_023631565.1. Classification (NCBI taxonomy): domain Eukaryota; kingdom Metazoa; phylum Chordata; class Actinopteri; order Perciformes; family Percidae; genus Gymnocephalus; species Gymnocephalus cernua. The sequence continues at coordinate 20,008,702 of CM042434.1, forward strand.
GTGGTCTTAGGGTCTTAGGTGCCTCAAGGGGCGGTAACCCTCGAACACCGTGGTGGACACCGGTGGTCAGGGAAGCCGTCCGACTGAAGAAGGAGTCTTTCCGGGATATGTTATCCCAGAGGACTCCGGAGGCAGTTGCAAAGTACCGAAGGGCCCGAAGGACAGCAGCCTCTGCCGTGAAAGAGGCAAAGCAGCGGGTGTGGGAGAAGTTCGGAGAAGACATGGAGAAGGACTTTCGGTCGGCACCAAGGCGCTTCTGGAAAACCGTCCGCCACCTCAGAAGGGGGAAGCGGGGAACCATCCAAGCTGTGTACAGTAAGGATGGGACGTTGTTGACCTCAACTGAGGAGGTAATAGGGCGGTGGAAGGAGCACTTTGAGGAACTCCTAAATCCAGCTGATGCGCCCTCTTTGTTAGAGGCAGAGCTGGAGGATGACGGGGGATTGTCGTCAATTTCCCTGGTGGAGGTCACTGAGGTAGTCAAACAACTCCACAGTGGCAAAGCCCCAGGGATTGATGAGATCCGTCCAGAAATGCTGAAAGCTCTGGGTGTGGAGGGGCTGTCTTGGTTGACACGCCTACTCAACATTGCGTGGAAGTCTGGGACAGTGCCTAAGGAGTGGCAGACCGGGGTGGTGGTTCCCCTCTTCAAAAAGGGGGACCAGAGGGTGTGTACCAATTACAGGGGTATCACACTTCTCAGCCTCCCTGGTAAAGTCTACTCCAAGGTGCTGGAAAGGAGGGTTCGGCCGATAGTCGAACCTCAGGTTGAAGAGGAACAATGCGGATTCCGTCCTGGGCGTGGAACAACGGATCAGCTCTTTACTCTAGCAAGGATCCTGGAGGGAGCCTGGGAGTATGCCCATCCAGTCTACATGTGTTTTGTGGATCTGGAGAAGGCATATGACCGGGTCCCCCGGGAGACTTTGTGGGAGGTGCTGCGGGAGTATGGGGTGAGGGGGTCCCTTCTCAGGGCCATCCAATCTCTGTATGACCAAAGCGAGAGCTGTGTCCGGGTTCTCGGCAGTATGTCAGACACGTTCCAGGTGAGGGTTGGCCTCCGCCAGGGCTGCGCTTTGTCACCAATCCTGTTCGTAGTATTTATGGATAGGATATCGAGGCGTAGTCGTGGTATGGAGGGGTTGCAGTTCGGTGGGCTGGGGATCTCATCGCTGCTCTTTGCAGATGATGTGGTCCTGATGGCATCATCGGCCTGTGACCTTCAGCACTCACTGGATCGGTTTGCAGCCGAGTGTGAAGCGGCTGGGATGAGGATCAGCACCTCTAAATCTGAGGCCATGGTTCTCAGCAGGAAACCGATGGAGTGCCTTCTCCAGGTAGGGAATGAGTCCTTACCCCAAGTGAAGGAGTTTAAGTACCTTGGGGTCTTGTTCGCGAGTGAGGGGACAATGGAGCTGGAGATTGGTCGGAGAATCGGCGCAGCGTGGGCGGTATTACATTCTGTTTATCGCACCGTTGTGACGAAAAGAGAGCTGAGCCAGAAGGTAAAGCTCTCGATCTACCGGTCAGTTTTCGTTCCTACCCTCACCTATGGTCATGAAGGTTGGGTCATGACCGAAAGAACGAGATCCAGGGTACAAGCGGCCGAAATGGGTTTCCTCAGGAGGGTGGCTGGCGTCTCCCTTAGAGATAGGGTGAGAAGCTCAGTCATCCGTGAGGAGCTCGGAGTAGAGTCGCTGCTCCTTCACGTCGAAAGGAGCCAGTTGAGGTGGTTCGGGCATCTGGTAAGGATGCCCCCTGGGCGCCTCCCTAGGGAGGTGTTCCAGGCACGTCCAGCTGGGAGGAGGCCTCGGGGAAGACCCAGGACTAGGTGGAGGGATTACATCTCCAACCTGGCATGGGAACGCCTCGGGATCCCCCAGTCAGAGCTGGTTAATGTGGCTCGGGAAAGGGAGGTTTGGGGTTCCCTGCTGGAGCTGCTCCCCCCGCGACCCGACCACGGATAAGCGGACGACGATGGATGGACTTACAAACTCTTCTTTGTCCGTGTGGTATTTTTTTTTTTAAAGTTCCTGTGAACAAAACTCATCTATCAAGAACGTTTTTGCTTGGGAAAGAGGAACATAGGTGTTAAAAACAACAAATGTAAATAATGTTTAAATACACTTATTGATTCACATCCTTGTTGTTGTACATGTTATGGCACGATGCTTACTCACATTGACCTCAGTAATAAGTGATAACAAATCTAAATACAATTAGGGATGGGGCCGATCCGATCCAGTATCGGTACCGATACCGACGTAATTCACGCATCGGATTTTCCCGATCCAACCTGTGGAGATATCCGATATCCATGAGCCATGTCTGCGTTTTAACGTCTGCTGAAATGACTCCAAAAGTGATTCCCGCCGGCTAGTCTGCTAGCTGGCTGCAAACTGTGGAATGGATTTCCTGAACGGAGGCGCGGCTCAATGAGACACAGAGTTATGAGACACGCCCCTACTGAGGAAATCCATTCCGCAGTTTGCACCCAGCTAGCAGAATAGCATTGAGCAGCACTGTGACTAGCTCAATGCTATCCTGTGTGTCCGCTGTGTGGAAATACTTCACACTGGAAACACCGCAGAGCAAGACAGCAAAATGCAAAAACAAAACACGACTTTCACCCTGGAGAGCGGGGATCGCGTCCCGTGTTTCCCCAGTGTTTTTGCCGGCGTGTGGCGTTTCATTTCCCCATTGTTGCGTCCCCCAGAGACCCCGGATCATGTCCCGGCGGCCGGTGGGATCGTGTCCTGGCGGCCAGTGTTTCATAGAAGGCTGCAACCCAGTCTCATGGCTGTTTGTGAAATTACTCTGTTTCAGATGTTTACACTTGCGCTTTTCTTATAATTCAAGACTCCAGTATTTGACATTTTGGGAATGTAATAAATATTGACATGACAATCAATTTGAAAACCCTTACAGTTGCATATTTGTTTTCAGTATGGGATTTTTCCTGTTAACAGGATTTCCTGTTTTTCTGACCTTATACTTACCTCAAGTTGCCTTTTGGGACATACATGCATACATACGTACATATCATACTTGCCCGTTGAGAGGAGTTTATTTCAGCATCATATAAAATCAACAATAATAATAATAATAATCAGTGTTGTGCGTGAACGAGTTCAAAAGAACGCGTTCATTGAACACGCTCTTTTTTTAGTGAACGTTGAACTGAACGCAACACATTTTTTAATAAAGAACTTGAACGTGAATTAGTTCACATTATGTGTCATGAACGGCAGACATCACTGTAAATGAACGTTGGAATTTGTTTTCCATTGAAAACTGAGTGACATCTGTTTTCTCTTTTGAAACGCAACGAGAGAAAGTTCCTCCCTCCTGTATTCTCGCTGGTGCCGCTTAAATCATGTATCACCAGACAGAAATGGTTTTGACATTGTGTGCGCAATGCATTGCGGGCAACGTAGTGTCCGGCTGAGAATAGTTGAATAGCATACTGGCTTCCGCACAACGTTACCCGTGATGAATTGCAGCAGAGCGGGGTAGGCATAGCAACGCCGCGTAGCAGGCAACGACGAGAGCGCGGAGGGCTAGAGGAGCGAGAGAGAGAGAGACAGACCAAAGACGAGAGTGAGAGAAAGCGCTGCAATTTAAAAAAAAAATGGCTAGTGGAAGTGATGGCACGGAGACGGACACCGATTCTCCTTATGAACATTTAAAACAATTTTACACTCTTGCAAAACAACTGGTCTACCTTGTCTGTACTGCTGCAAGTTTCATCACCTGGTAAGAAACCCACAATTGCAGTGTCATGAGCAAATGTCTACAATGAGCAGCTTCAAAGAACGTATAGTGATTTGTAGCTCGTAGTGTGAAAAAAAGTATTTATTTGAATATCTCCCGAAAAAAGTAAAATGAACTGAACTTTGAACTAGTTCAGAATTAAAATTGTGAACTTTGAACGTGAACTGTTCACTTTGAGCATGTATGAACTGAACTTGAACTAGTTCAGAAAAGCTGTTCAGCACAACACTGATAATAATATTAAAGCAAACACAGCTCTGGTATCGGAATAGTATCGTATCGGCCAATATCCAAATTCAGGTATCGGGATCGGAAGTGAAAAAATGTGGATCGTGCATCCCTAAATACAATGGATGGATGTCTAAGCTTGGCTACATAGATCTTCAAACTACCATCTTCTGAACTTCACAAGAGAGAACAAGGATGATCTTAGTGCTGAGAAATACTTTACAAAAACCCAACCCTGAACTCACCAGGGTGTTGAGGTTTATTAGTCAATCCATTAGCTCATCAAAAGCCCTCACAGTGATCTTGTCCTTGACCCCTCTCCCTTGCTGATGCATGCTGCTGACTGTAGATTCATGAGTGCTGATAAGGGACTTGTGCAGTTTACGTTTGCATGAGTGAGAGAGTTGCAGCACATAATAGGCAGGTGTCCTTATTAACACAAAATTTCACTTTTTCCAGCACATTTTCACTTTGAAATACACAACTGCCCATTTTACAATACAGTACAAATAATGTCTGAACAAATAACCAGGAAGTACATACATACAGTGTATGTTGGCTAAAAAACTGTTCTTGTACAGTTTGTCTACTTAATTTGCTGACCTGGTCTACTGTATTCAAAACATTTAGTTTTTCGATGAAAAAAAGAAATCAAACCTGATCTATACGTTTAGATGGTTTGTTCTTAATTACTTTAAAATGTTTCAGATATATATCTATATATGGTATAAGCACCATTTTACATTCCTTAAATATATACATATGGGAAATCATCAGTTAAATTCCTCTTTTGACACAAAGTGGTGATTCATTCTCTTTGAAATACAAGCTCAGTTAAATTTGTCAACAATGTCCAGTTACTCAGGATGAGCCACCGACCTTACCGTCAACACTTTTCATTGGAACTACTTTCTAAAGAAGCAACAGGCCCCTTGGCTCATTGTGATTATTATGAACTGATCTGAGCAGGACTAGCCTTAGTAACTGATATAGTGTTTCTGAAAAGACATATTGTTGAGTTTTTCAAAATCAGTGAAAGTGGCTATCTGAGGAATCCAACATTTATAGATATATTATAGTTTTCTTGGAAATGTTGATGTTACTACTTTCTCTGTGTATATATAGCAACACACACACTTTTATTTTCTATTTCTAAACAGGCTATTATTAGATGTTCAGCCAAAATGATCATCCTGAGTTGAACTCTTAGTCCTTCTTTTAATACACCTTCTTAAACTTTTAATCAGGCACTTTGCCAGAAGTCACATTTATCCAAACTGTCTCCGTGTACTGACAGTAAGCCAATTTACCTCAAACGCACTTTAGCTTTTACTCACATTAGACTGTTAAATCAGCAACCTCAACAACTTTAACAATCCTTAAACATGTTAGGGTTGCTGAAAAGATGCCATGACATTAAGCCTTTTCTCATGGACTTGCAGCTACAGATTCCAGACATAGGAGTAAGATGCACATGACTGCAAAACATGTCCATATGCATTATGCATGTATGAAGACCCTCAAGTGATGCACCTGCTAGCCTCGTGCTTCTACACTGCAGCTGCTAAGTGCAACACAAAACATTTAACTAGGCTGTTATCTCCCAAGGGGGGCAGATGGTGCATAACATGAACTTGAGATGAATAGGATAAAAACAGGAATAGTTCTAACATGTTGGATCTAATAGTTCACAGATGTCCCTCCAATAGTCTAGATCAACAGAAGTACATTTCCAGGATAAAGCCTGACATGTGGTGCGTCCCTCTACTTCCGCTCTGAGTGTTGCTGTTCTCAAAATCTGTTCGCTTTGAAAACAACTTCGAAACAACAGGGTGGGGGGCCTAAGCTAAATAAAAATAAATAATGCATGGTTCTGCTGCACTGCTAGCAAAGTATCAACATATTGAAAATATTTGTAACTACAAAAGGGGGGCCCTGCAGAGAAAGTTTGGGAACCACTGCTTTGGACGAAGTACACACGACAATACACTGGTAAGAGAAAATTATGTTTAACCATGAATACAGCTATATTAAATAGCTCACATTACTGTATTGTGTGAACGGTTAACTTTATTTAATATTTTATGCGGCGTTTTCTTTTGCGGGATGCAAATGGTTCACCAAAACAAGTTCCTTCGTGAGACCATTTTGCAGAGCCACCGTTGCTGCGTCCCGAGCTTAGCGCCGCCCAAGACGGTAGTGCTTGGTTTTAAAGAAATGCTAAAAACCCCAAGCGTTTTTTTCTCCTATCCTAGAATGCATGTGTGGTGTAGCCAGACCTTACACCACAGCGCTGTGGAGAACTGGCAATGCGAGACTACCCCACTATTAATCTAACATGACTTATGGGCCCATGGGCGTGCTGGTCTTACGGGGAGGTGTGCTCAGGTGAATTCTTGGCATATTGCTATCTCGAGGCAGTGGGAAGTGATCGCGCCATTGACCAACAAAAGCCTGGTCTAAAGTCAATAGCGCAGCATTTCATTATTTTAACAGCAAATTAGTAAAATGCTCCTAGGCTCGTGCACAGCGCGTGCACACTATGCTTGTTACACACACACAAGCGCAGCAGCACACAAGCATGCTAAAGATTACGATTAAAAATATTACGGTGCAAATCCTCCATCATAATAGCAATGCGCCAAGGTACAAACTAAGGGTGCTCCGATCAGGATTTTTGAGGCCGATCACCGATCACCGATTGCTGGAACACGTATCGGCCGATACCGATCACCGATCACTTTTATGAACTGAAAATTACGCCATTACATAACAGTCACACATGTTTAGAGAATGTATCAGTAACTGTTTGGTGTTCTGTCCTAGCTCAAAATCTAAAAAAATGTTGTTTCAAGGTTCAAGGAGTCTTTATTATCCCCGAGGGGCAATTCGTTGTGCAGCAATAGAATGCAACATAAACAACACATAGACTATACAGAAAACAAACCCCATCAATAATAGACAAAATAAATACAAACTACACAGACATACACATCTCGCAATGACTTATTTACAAAGCCTATAGCAGCAGGAACAAAAGAGTTTTTATGTCTGTTTGTCCTGCATTTTGGCAGACAAAATCTGCGGCCAGAGGTAACATCTTGTCGCTGTTCAGAGGGTGGGTTATATCAGCCAGGACTGACTGGGCTTTCTTCAGAGTCCTTATCTCATATAGAGAGTTTAAGTCAATCAGGGAGTTTTGGGAAATTTTGCCACACACTTTAGTTATGTATTGGAGCCTATTTTTTATTTTTTTTTCCCAATCACTGCACATTTCTTCAGCACACACAGACACACACAGTCAGTCACACCGACACACACACACACACACACACACACCGACACCGACACACACACACACACACACACACGGCGAAACAGCTGTTTGAGCGGCGCCGGAGCTGCTAGCTACACGACTCCGCTCTGCCTTAGCGTTAGCTAACTTTGAAAACTCCTCATCCTCCTTTCTGTGACTAACCTTCAAATGTCTGATGAGGTTGGTGGTGTTGAAATGTCTTTGGAGCTTTCCGCCTCGTGGTATTTCCTCGGTACACACGTTGCTAATCGCTAATGTATTGTCTTTTTCCCAGATAGCAATGAGTCGGCGGACCACCAGCGGTGCTCCAGAGGCAGTAGAAGCGTCAGAATGGTGTAATCACAAACACGTTTGCCGGAGCACCACCGGTGGCAGACACTATTAAAAGCAGTAGCCGCCTTCCTAGTGTCTTCGTTCTGCGGCCGGCCGCGGGCCAACTCCTGTTCTGCCACCGTTCAGACACCTTGTAGAACTGCCAGACCGCTGAATGTAGGGACGCCGCCATTTTGAAAATGTTCTCAGGAGTAGTGCGCTCCTAATACATCCATGGTAGTGCATCATCTGATCGGCCTATCTGATCGGCCTTTATGGAGACCACCGATCAAACTATTTAAAGCCATTATCGGCCGATACCGATCGGTGGCCGATCGATCGGAGCACCCTTAGTACAAACGCACCTGGCTTTAAAGGGAATGGGAGATGACAATGATTAGTTTATTGCATGTTACGCCCAAAACACACCTATGATTAATTAAGACACTAAGTACAACCCTTTTGAACCATGCACCCGCCGCACGGACCCTTTTTTCCACCGTCAAATTAGCAAAAGTGGATTTGGACACACTCTGAACGCACCTGTGCCAATGCGCTTCACACCGTGCGCTTAGATCGTTAAAATAGGGCCCATGGAGTCAATGTAAGTACACCTAATGTTATACGTCTTTTTGACCACAGTCTTATGAAGAAAATTACTGTACTGTGATAATCATATCCACTGGATGTGTTACTTATAAATGATACTAGTTAATACAAGTTAAATGTTTTTGGTTAACAGTCTCACTCAATGGGTATATATCATGCAACACTTATCTTCACACAGAGAGAAAAAAACAAGCACACCAACACACAAATGATACTGCACACACACAGAGTGGTAGTATTGATTTTTGGTGGTATTTTCCGGGGGAGAAGTGGAAGTCGATCCATGAGTAGGCGAGTGATACTCCCTGAACGGTTCCATGTAGTTTGCAGAAAGAGAAAATGCACACCTTTATCTCATTCTGTCCTTTTTTTGCAATACACCACAACCCTGAAGTAGTATCAGAATAAGCCGGACCAATATTTGCGCTCTTTGCACCTTTCCAACCCAGATTCTTAATTTTTAATCCTAACTATGGACTCATTGTTTCTACTGACCTACACCCACTCTTCGTCCTTTACTGTGCAAGTCATAATAAGCTCATGCAGCATGCTGTGTCTCTTCAACCCCATTTAATTTTTGACTCTTGAGCCTACTTTAGAAGGTTTTTTAAGAAAAATAAAACACACCCCATTTCCACCTAGTATTAAAATCTGATCCGAGTGATCCGATCACAAGTGGACAGCTCTAAGTATAGATGGAAACGTTCCCCAGGATGCATTGAGGAGGCATTGAGATCCAATCACTTAGACCACATTTGGAGTTATTTAGGCCACATGTACTCTCGCATTGCCAGACCTCTCTCCACAGCGCTGCGGTGGAAGGTCTGGCTAGTCCACACAGCATTTCTGGATAGGAGAAAAACGTGTTCTGGTTTATTTGCATTTCTTTAAACCAATCACAATCATCTTGGGCGGCTCTAAGCGCTGGACGCAATAACGGTGCCTCTGCAAAATAGCCTCAGGAAGTACAACCCCAAATCAGAAAAAGTTGGGACAGTATGGAAAACACAAATAAAAAAAGAAAGTAGTGATTTCTAAATGTACTTTGACTTGTATTTCATTGCAGACAATGTGAACACAAAATATTTCATGTTTTGTCTGGTCAACTTAATTTCATTTGTAAATATACATCCTTTCCTGTCATTCAGACCTGCAACACATTCCAAAAAAGGTTGGGACAGGAGCAATTTAGGGCTAGTAATCAGGTAAATTGGTTAAATAATGATGTTATTTGAAACAGGTGATGTCAACAGGTGATTGTAATTATGATTTGGTACAAAAGCAGCATCCAAGAAAGGTCTAGTCCTTTAGGAGCAAAGATGGGCCGAGGACCGCCAGTTTGCCAACAAATACGTGAGAAAATTATTGAAATGTTTAAAAACAATGACATTTGCTTATTTCACCTTCAACATAATTAAAAGATTCAAGGAATGTGGAGGATTTTCAGTGCGTAAAGGACAAGGGTGCAAGCCTAAGCTGAACAACCGTGATCTCCGATCCCTCAGGCGGCACTGCATCAAGAATCGTCATTGATATCACCACATGGGCTCAGGACTACTTTGGCAAACCTTTGTCAAGTACCACAATACGTAGTTACGTTCACAAATGCCAGTTAAAACTGTACTGTGCCAAAAGGAAGCCCTGTGTTAACAGTGTCCAGAAGCGCCATCGACTTCTCTGGGCTCGGAGGCATCTGGGATGGACCATCACACAGTGGAAATGTGTACTGTGGTCAGATGAATTAGTATTTCAGGTATTTTTTGGGAGAAATGGACGCCGTGTGCTCCGGACCAAAGAAGAAAAGGATCATCCAGACTGTTACCAGCAACAAGTCCAAAAGCCAGGGTCTGTCATGGTATGGGGTTGTGTCAGTGCCCTTGGCAAAGGTAACTTGCACTTCTGTGATGGCACCATTAATGCTGAAAAGGTCATAGAGATTTTGGAGCACAATATGCTGCCTTCAAGAAGACATCTTTTCCATGGACGTGCATGCATATTTCAACATATTTTTTGAAATGTGTTGCAAGAACCAAAATAGGAATTTAGTTTTTTTTGAAAAAAACAAACATCTGGCGGATCTTCCAGCGGCACCAGAGCAGTCCCCTAAATGAATCGTCGTCGATATAGAATAGGCCACATTATTTTAGCAGTGTGTACGGATGTGTGTCCTGGGCCACATTGAGGACCGCCTACTAAACTGTGAGCAGAACTACGTACTCAGAGTATTTCTCATGTCACAGAAACCACAGAGTGAATCGTGTGTTTTGGATGTTATTGGTTGTGTGTCACTGTTTTTGTTCCTGTGCTTCCTGCTCTTATATCCCCAGCTGTCTAGAGCTCTGTGCCCCGGGGTTGCGTAGAAAAGGCAGCAGTATACAATATCCTTATTTTTAGTTTAATAAAATACGAAATCCCTGAATTCACGAATATGTAGGATCTTACTAAAGACATTCCTGCTCTTAATCCGCAACATCTGCTGTTGCAAATTAGTAGTCTTGCATTGCCAGACCTATCTTCATAGTGCTGTGTCAGCAGTTTCATTTCCTATAAATTCTTCACAATAAAGGTTCCATGTTATTTGAAAGCTTTTATTATGAAGCAGCAGTAAGTTAACACAAGTCCTTTGAGCACCCGTCATATCCTTATTTCGGCAAGCTTTTTCTGTCATTGCACGTTCCTAATGTATGATTTATGTGACGGTAACAACTGAAATGTACACACGCAGACACGTGCAAAGAGAAATAATGTACGTGTTTATTTGTATATAGAGCGGGAAAGTGAGATCCGATCACAAGTGGTCATTCAAGACACATTTGGAGACGCATACTGTTGCCAAATGTAAACACCTGTACTTAGAGCTGTCCACTTGGAATCAGATCACTCAGATCGGATTTTCAATACCCGCTGGAAATGCACCTTTGTGGCAGAGCATGCTGTCTGACAACACTGAGATGGGAGCGTGGCCCAGCTCTGCTTATTTCCACTTTCTGGCTTTACTTGGCTCCTGTAAGGGTACTATAAGCCAGGATATCACTCTTTTTTTGGAAACTCACTTTCAGGAATGTCACCAATCAATTGTATAATGATATCAAGTGGGAGTCCATAGAGTCCACTACAAAAACCAATTTAATAGCTGAGAGTCCATTTACTGATTAGTAGATTGACAAAAAATAATCTATTTTGATAATCCTCTAATATGTTCAGTAATTTCTTAAGCACAAATATCAAATGTGAGGATTTGACGCTTTTACTTGGCAATATGATAGAAAACTGAATATCTTTGAGTTGTGAAAAATATAGCAATCTGAAAATGTAACCTTCGGCTCTGGGGAACTATCATAAGCATTTTAAACTACATTCTGTCATTTTATAAGCGAAACCATTATTAAGTTAATCAAGACAATAGTTGACGCATAGATAATAAAAACAGTATTTGAAGCTATTTTCTGTCATAACTGACCAACAACTAATATATATCTAAATTCAACTGATATTTACTTATTTGAAATCTGCCCTTGAATTAAAATCTAAAGCCACATATGCGTGGCCACTAGGATTCACATGATGAAAATGTCATCTCCCAGAATCAGTGAGGTTCTGTGTTCTGAGTTTTTGGTCAATTAAAAGCTCATCACCTTGAGCACAGCTGTCACGATGCTTGTAGGTATGCAAGAACACATCCACACAGACAAACTAATGTGTACAAGCCGGTCCTTGTATAAACAGCAAGCTTATGCCACAGATTAAATCAACAGAGAGCAGTTAGAGCCCAAACAATAACCATCTCTCCTCCCCGACACTAAGGAGAAATTGTGTGCCCTCTGGGAATTCTGCCCAGAAAAAGGAGGAGGAACATGCATAACTGAATGAATGAATGAATGAATAGCAGTGTGGGATACAGGAAGTGAACAGAAGCACGAGGAGGGAAACACAATGATTGTTACCTCACCAACGGCTGAAGACGCCTGTTCCTGTTTGGACAGGCTGTCTGGGTCAAAGGGAAGTGTGTGTGTGTGTGTGTGTGTGTGTGTGTGTGTGTGTGTGTGTGTGTGTGTGTGTGTGTGTGTGTGTGTGTGTGTGTGTGTGTGTGTGTGTTAGGACTAGAGTCAATTTCAATAGGTGCTTCAAATGTTGCTTCAATTGCCTCCTCGACTCCTCCACTTGCCTCCCTTCCTCGCGTCTTAGTCCCTCCCACGAGGAGGCACACCTAGAGATGCAAGGAAATCATCGGAGGAGAGAGTCAACGAGGAAATGTGTTGTGAGGAAATTTGTTTTTGAGACGTCCTTTCCTCTGAAGCATCACATTAAAACATCAGCTGTATGGGCGGAGTTACCAACTCCTTCAGCTGCACGGCTTCCAGGAAGGCTGCTCTCGTGTATCCTCGCCTATAGCTCCTCGATGACTCCTCCTCGATCCTCGGGGCAGGAATAAGAGCTTTGAGACAACCTTCACGGAGGAGGGACAGAACAACTTCCGGTTCAGTCGAGGAGCGAGGAGTCAAGGAGCTATCAAATAAGAGCCATGAGATGCAGCCAATGTGAATTGCGCATGACCTGAGTCACTAACAGCCAGGGGAGAACATATTATGTGATTGGTTGGAAATGACAGTGGGGTAGTCTTCACAGGTCCCCGCACACTTTGAAAAAACAACAACATACATTTGTATCACTGTGCTTTGCGCTGGGTTTTCACCATAGACTCTATAAAACTAGGATGTTCATAGGCAGCTTCAACAACAGCAGAGCAGATCGGTTCAGTTCATTTCCAAACAGTCCGCTGGCAGGGAGTACCCGGATGTTCACTAGTCTGCCTTTTGCAGAGTGGTAGCCGTAGCAGAGTTTTACAAGCAAAACTGCCTGCAAAAACCATGCATAGAACGTAAACGTATGAAAATAAGTTTAATTCTCTTACTCCCTCTCTCTGACACCCGTCTGCAGACTGCAGTTCAGTGTGTGTGGCTGCTGCGGTAGCGCGAATCTCTCTCTGTCTTTTAAAAGAATAAGTCGTAAAGCCGACAGCAAAGCCCAAATTCACTTTTAATGAAAGAAGAGTTGGGCCTATTTCCAGTTTCAGCGGTCCGGTTTACGAGGCTATACTGGTTTGAATTCATGCTAGCCGGTTGAACCGGCAATTGCCACTTATGTCATCTTCTGGCAAATTAAAAAGTAGCTGATGTTAGCAACCTGTGCCGACAGCATCACGGCACTAAATTCAACTTGTTCTGCAAGCAGTGTTGGGCAGTAGCGTTACTTCTAAAAGGCATTGCTGTTTCTGATTCAAATAGCTTTTCAGTGGCTTAAGTTAGCTTTTATTGATCAAGTCGTGCGGTAGCGTCCACGCAAGCTAACGTACATTTCCTTGAGCATTCTGAAGCCCAAGCATGGAGCTCTAAAATAAAACTGCTCCACCACCGCCAAACACGGACGTGTATCGTTACATGAATGTATAAAAAAAATGATGCAGGGTAAAACTACAGAAAAATAACTTATCCCACAGTCTCACTGCCTTGTTACCACTCTAATCCATTCTCTCCATCATACAGCCCACCTCAGGCTTCTCATCCGCTCTCTTTTAAGATTTGGCCTTTCTACTCTCTTCCTCCTTCCAGGCCACTTAGGAGTTGTCTGGCAGACTGCCCTACTTCACAGCGTACACACACACACACAGAGTGAGGAAACACAATGTGCAAGCTATATTCTCTCCCACTCTAATAAACCATGTATCTGGCCTAACACCTTATCTGCTGGCTCATTTGCCCCTGCCACTGCAATTACTTGTGCTATTTTTGGCCCATTGTGTTAGGAATGATGTGATGATTGAAGAAAGCCAGGCCTTTAAACACAGAGTTTCAAGGAAGGCAAGAAGGAAGTCACATTTAAACACAGAGTTTCAAGGAAGGCAAGAAGGAAGTCACATTTACAAAAACTAACTGGTAACTGTTACTGTAACTCTCAGCTAATCTGCTGAAAAATAAGCACCTTAGAGCCATCTCAAACCAGGGCTGGAAATCACAGAAAAAACATTAATACACTCACAACTATAGTGATATGAAAATACAAACAAGCATATCACTTGTGTTAATTGTGTTTTCATACTACAGTGTTCATTTTCTTAACAGAGATATTCTGTTTCCTGCCCAGGGACTATAGATGTATCATATAGCTAACTCTGATAAAGTTAAGGAGCTGTGCACTGTCCCTGTCAAATAAACAAATAAATAAATAAATAAATAAATAAATAAATAAATACATAAATAAATAAATAAATAAATAAATAAATAAATAAATAAATAAATAAATAAACTAGAATTACCGCCTTGTTGCAAACATCCTTGACGGTCCAGACTTACATAATATATGAATTTCATAAAAGGTGGTGCCTGGGTTGCTCACCTGTTGGAGCACGCGCCCATATGCAGAGACTCAGTCCTCGACGCAGAGGATGTGGGTTCGGTTCAGACCTGCGGCCCTTTGCTGCATGTCATTCCCCTTCTCTCTCCCCTTTCAAGTCTAAGCTGTCCTATCAACAATAAATGCCTTAAAATGCGACACACACAAAATCATTAAAAAAAAGAAATAAAAATAAAAGTTATTAAGTGCATTCCTTGGCAGAACGTGAATGCTTCCCACACACATCTTCAACCCGGCAGCACACAAGATATACAATCACCACAGTTTCAAGATTAGTGCCACCAATTCAGTATCCAACCAAATGTCTTCCCTTCTGTTACTGTGACTCTAAATATGCCTGATGGGGAAAGAAAGTACATTTAACGAGGGAAAATAATGTTTAAAGCAACTTGTAGTGGCAAAATGTGGCGGTGATGGTAGTATACAGTAGCCCCATTTTCTTCACATAAGGTTAACAAACTATAGCCAATGCATGTTTGCTGTGTCACCAGCAGTGTACTTTATTATCAGGAAGCAGTTATTGTAGACTGTGTACTCTTTATCAAGTCTGTTTGTCCTAACATATCGCTAAAGAATTATCACATTATATTGCTACGTCAACTCTTTGTCCCACCCCCATCTCAAACCCAATACACTACACTATATTATTATTCATATCTATCCTGTATTAACAACAATATAGTTAAGGTCTATTTGAGATATAACCAGGGAGATACCAGATAGCAGGCTCTCACTGGGAGTCGAGGCGGACTCTGACATAGAAGTACACATTCTGAAGAGTCATTCAACATGGAGTGTTTGGACAGCTGACTGGCACAGCTCTCGTTCACAGCAGTCAAGTGACCAAGACAGGCTCTCTGAAGCAGAGAATTAGGCAAAAAAAATGCAAATAAAAATGTTGCCCAAGATTACCTCTCCACCCACAATTATAAACTACAATAACTGAATCATACAACACAGTCAAGAGCCTAAATGCAAACTTCTTTTGCAACTACTGGAAGAGGTTTTGAAATTTTTCATTTTCCGAATGAGTCAATGCTTTAAACCAAGCACACTCTAAACACCCACGCTGGGGAGCGGCAAGAGAATAAGCCATCTACACAGGGAGAAAAGATATGGCACATAAAAGAGCCTTGTATGTAAAAAAAAAAATTAATAAATCACATAAAATAGAAAAGAAAGAAAAGCTGTTTTCAAACATCTCATGTTAAGACAGTAAACAACACAAGCACAGAGAGTTGAGGAGCCAGTGCAATACAAGGTAGAGTCAATGAATGTTGTACGTACCCCAGAGGTAATACTGAAATATAAGATAAAGATAGACTAATAAACATTTAGGCCCAGGTAATCTCAAAGTTGACAATATTGCATTTTATTCTGTACCTTTGAAAGAAGCTAGGATACTTAGTTAGCATTACATTTGATCTTTGTCACATAAAGAAAGAAAACAGCCCAGTGTTGTGCACAAATAATGCAACTTTTCAGCAAACAATGAGAGCTATTTGTGTCAGTAGCCTTCACAAAAACTAATGCTTCCCAGAGTTTATGCTATCACTACTCTAGCTTTCACTAAAAGGCCAAAAAGAGATCTTCATTACTGCTCACACACCCTGTTTATGAACATTTGACACATTTTGTAGTCCAACCTGTAATGAACCTCTGAATAAACAAATAGGTATGCTGCCTGTTTTCAATATGTTTCTCAGTGTACTGCAGCTTAAGAAAACAAAACATAACAAATGAAGAAAATGTCTGACAACACATGACAATCAAATTAAGCAGCATGTTCTCCAGTTTGTCAACCCGTGTAACAAACTTGTTGCATATACCGACAATACAAGAAAATATAGAAACGCTGCAACACTACACCACACTACAAATGACAAATGTGTCAACCACACATTGATCATTTTTCAAAAAATAAAACTTTGTTTGGAGATATTGTAAATATGCCTACTATAGTTTTCCCTTTACAAATAGCTATTTTTTTTATATTTTATGCTGTATGTGTTCAAATAGGAAAACGTGTTGTTTAATTGACAAGTAACACATAGGCAGCATGCAAGCAAGTGAAGAGCGTTTTTTTTATGCCCCGATTAACTTTTGTTTGGCCTAAGTATTTTTAATATTGGGTGTCTGTTGATACTGAGTTTGAAATGTCAGCCATCTTTAATCCTCGCTAAACAGGGCTCTCTCTTCTCAGCAGCAAAATTTTACAAAATGATGTGCTTTCAAACTACCGCACACGTGTACCACCGGAATACATCGCTACAGATCGGAGAATATGCAGGGAACGTTATTACAGACGGAATAATCAGCACACTAGGAGAGCTTCGCCTGCACGGAGACCAGCACGGAGACCAGCACGGAGACCAGCACGGAGACCAGCACGGAGACCGCTAGCCGCTAGCCGGCCACCTGTCCTATCAATCCTGATTGAAAGTGTCCGTTCATTAAACAACAAACTGGACTACATCCAACTTCAACGAAACTCCCAATGCGAGTTCAGAGACTGCTGTGTTTTTTGTTATCGTGAAAACATGGCTGAACAACAGCGTACCAGACTGTCCAGCTACCAGGACTGCTAGCCCTCCAACGATCCGAGCTAGAGGTGCTCTGTATGAAGGTGGGCTGTGTTAACACGGACTGGTGCAGAAATGTGGTGATTTGTAGCCAACTAACTGCTGGTGGAGTTTGTGACTGTTACATGGCGACCATTCAAAATTCCACGCTAATTCACGGCTGTGTTAAAACTCTGTGTTTACAGCCCACCAAGCCTAATGTAATACATTTGGTGTCTTTCATCCATATGAGCCAAAAACACATTTTCTGGCTTTTCTCTGCCTAGAAGGCACCAATTTCATTTTTTTCACATTTCTGCTACATAAGTGACCCAATTTAAAGATATATTCAGCTTTCCAGCGGTTAAATATCCCTTTAAGTTGCAGTGTGTTGAGCTCTCTCTGCCACCACACAGGCCAGCATATTTGCTTTTAAATAGCAGCTCTAGTGTTACTTTGCTGATAGGCCTTTTTCACCAAAGACATTTTGACTTGTCACAGTAGGAAAAGCACTGAAGCAAATAATACAATTGATGGTGGGTTAATTCGATTTTTTGCTTTAGTTTCAGGATCCTAGTATTGTGAATGCTGGCTCACTGTCACACTGCCATGACTTACTGGGACACTTGAATACATCAGAGCCTTATTTAATGTTATAGTGACAACTGTAAATGTCCCACTATGACAAGTCAAAAATGGCCTATTGACCTTCCTTACTCCTGATATAATTTAAGGTCAAGTGCACACATTCTCTCACATTAGTCTTTTTAATGATCAGTAGATCCAAAGTATTTCTCTGCATTCTGCAGGTTTTAAATATTCATGTTCTGACTAAAGATACTGGACTATCAACAGGTGGAACACACAGAACAGAGGGCATTGTCACTTGATCTTTGCTTAGCACACACACTTTCACATCAAGCCACGGACCAGTCCCAGC
The DNA here is from genome assembly GCA_023631565.1 of Gymnocephalus cernua. NCBI lineage: Eukaryota > Metazoa > Chordata > Actinopteri > Perciformes > Percidae > Gymnocephalus > Gymnocephalus cernua. The sequence continues at coordinate 20,026,853 of CM042434.1, forward strand.
ATTCTCTAGTAGTGGGACTCACTGGACTCCATTTAAAAGAAAATATTTCATCAAGCTGATAAGCTCCACAGTAACCACAACATGAAGCCTTGACTTGGAATTTATCTAAAGGCCGCAATTATTTACCCTCTGCTGATAACAAGTCATACACTAAAAGGCCCATAAGTTATGGCCATAACCCTCCCACATGGATTGGGTTAACACTGGCAAGTAAGCACTTGGCCCTTGTATACTACTGAAACACAGACACTTGTGTAATAAGCCTTAGCCTGCGTGTTTTGATGTTTAATATTCAGATAAAAGGCGTTCATGTTTCTCCAAGAAGTGAAATAGCATTGCATGGTGTAATTATCAAGAAGCTTTGCAAACCGTGTTGCCTGGTGCTTTAAACTGGCACTGATATACTAAATTATCCCTAACTGATTGAGGTTGGATGGAAACAGAACTGTCTGGAGATGAGCAATGAGCTGTGAGAGGTGGGGACTGACTTCATCATCTGCCATGCTCTCAAAGTGTGAAAGCGCATATAACAGTGGGAATAGAAATACTTGCACACGAACGAGTTTAGAGAGGACAGTTATCCATAGGTATCCCGTGTGTAATGTACATTGAACCACGACACTGTAAGGAAGCAAATTTACTGGAATGAAACAGGATGAGGTCCGAGGTGAACGGCAACACCTGTCCTACGACGTGCTGCTGAACCGACGCCAGTTTGTTAACGAGGCCTTACAATTGTCGCTTCTTCTAAACGCCAATTTACGTTACACCTTATAAGCTTATATAATATGTGTGTGGTAACCGCGTTGAGGGACATGTTTAACATACCTTTGCCATTCTGCCACGCTGTGTACCAGGACAGGCTGAGGAAAGACGTGAAGAAAATAATCGCAGTGGCCACAGTTCCATTTCTGAGCCTCATCTCATTTCAGCGACGCCTCTTCTCGGCTGAGTGTCGGGGACCCCGGAACTACCGTTGCCTCCCTCCGCCTTCTCTCTCCGTCTTCAGGGTGTTGAGACGGGCGTTGGCGCCGACATATGGGGGCTTCAAACGGTAAAAACGCTCTAGTTAACCAGACTGTGAGCAAGGACTTCTGCGCTAGGAGAGGAGTGCTCGGTGCGTCTATTCTTGCCGTTGTTCGGAGGGCTAAGTGGCTACTCCTGTACAGTTACCGTCTACGGCGGTCAGTCACGAGTCAACTGCCTTTCGTGACAAGACAGTTTACATGGTCGGTTAAGATAAAACAAGCTAGCTATCAATACAATCCATTGTAAAATGTTACAGCCAGTCGTTAGCTACAAGTTGCAAGTAGAAGGCATTTCGAGTGTGTGACGGTTGATCCTCTGGGATAGGCTGATCGCTCTCTGACGGTGTCTACAAGGCAACGCCCCAAATCACGTTGATGGCGCATGGATAAAAATAATAAAATACAAATCACCGTGTTGCTAACCGTAACCGAACCACACTCCTATCTGTAATTACATTTTACATATCCATGATAGAATTTCAGTCGAAATGGTAATTATATCCACAATAACATTATAAATTGAAGGCACATTTCAAAATATCTACAATAGTCAAAACTAAACTTAAGATGTTTCCAAGTGTCCGCCGTTTTTAACATAAAAAGCTATCTATGTATTGTAGATATCTGTATTTAATTATTTCTAGTCAAAAAGAACATTTCAGATATCCACAATTATATTCGACTATCTACACATGACGTAACTTTTGCCATTCATGAAGCCCTTTAACCGACATGGAATACGTAACATATGCTGGCTTCTGATATCTGTTAAAATTATGGCATTTTGTCGTCACGGTAATCCAGCTTCAGAAAGAACAGCGGCACATTCACGGGATATGAGCTGCGAATTCACGTGATATTTGGCAACGGGTGAGAGCGAGCAACGAAGAGTTTTAAAAGTTATGACAGTGATGAAATTGATTTATGTCTTACAGACTGATGGATGGATGATGGCTATTAAAACCAATTTATCCATTGGAGATTTAAGGACTATCGTGCGATTAGCGCTCTACTGATAAACTTTCACATCAGTTATCATTATGAAAGCGAATTAGCTGCAGACTGCAAATTACCAAAACAAAAAGGAAGGCAGACTCTTTTTGGTGTTTTGTCACATTATTCGCTTTGAGGCTGCATGTCCACTTTAGCTAACAAGCTCTAAAATAATTAATGGCTACAAAGTGCTGTCAAACACTCTAGCTACTTTAACTGAGCTTCTCATATACCAAGCAACGACAGTCAGTTATGTCAGATAATATTATATGAATTTCCAATTGAACTGTATGGATAGTTGTGAAAGCTGTAGTAACATAGTTATAAGCACTTCTGTGTTATTTGTGTCACACTAAATCAGTCGTACACGCAGCGCTGTCTTCTATCTGTGTTGTCAAGCGGTTTGTATGCACAAAAAACAGCGTATACGTTGTTTAAACTGGCGTTGTTAACAATGGCTAACGTGGCTCGAGCTAATGAAAATAATGAAAATCCAACTTGCAAAAAGAACAAATAAAGTTAACGCTTCAGATGTAAAGTTATTCGCGGTCAAGTGGTGCCAAAATGAATGGCAGTCAATGGAATGCTAATAGGGGGGGATGGCTTGGTAGCATCAAAATGGCGCCATAGCAGCTTCGCTCTGTGGAGGCAGGCTTACCCCCTTGATCTTAACCTGTGGGTTCGTTATTCGGGTTCAGATTCGGCCGAATCTTAAAGCAACACTAGTCACGACACAACACAGTCCCCCCTGCAGGATGTTTCATTCGAACTGCTTGTGCTACCTGATCTGGCAAACTTGCATAATGTAATGTAATGGACAATTCCGCTTCCAACCTGTAGGGGGACCGAAGGGGGACAGGTTTCTAGCATTGCTTTAACCAGTTAGTCTGGTTGACACCAGACCCTTCTCAGTTGTAACTGAGAGTGGGTCTGGGAAAGGTTCATCCACAGGTCATTTCCAAAGGGGCATCACCAACAGACGACGCTCAAATGCCTCTGGGCGCAATTGGATAGTCCTTCAACCAATCAGACCAACGATTTGGGTGACGTAGCAGCGACACTACTTGGAATAAAAAATTTAAAAATCAATTGCTGACATTAGGAGAAACTCATAAGAGGTAAAAACAGGAGGGTATACATCAAAAGGGCAACACAGCGGGTCGCTGCGCTTCGGTGGCCGTCATGTTCAATGTAAACAAAAAGCTGCTTGCGGTCACTGCGCTATCGTCATTGTGTAAAGCCCGCCTCAACGGTTGTGATTGGTGCCTCGATTTGGAAAAATTGGAAATGGGCTTGAATGAGCTCATCTTGGCCAGACTGACTTGCAGAGCAAATCTCAAATTTGCTGGAAGTTTGTCAGGGTTTTCCAAGGGGGTAAGCCTCTCTCCACAACGCGTACCTCCTATGGCGCCATTTTAATGCTAACAAGCACTCACTCCATTGACTGCCATTCATTTTGACGTCACTTTGACAGCGAATAACTTTACATCTGAAGCATTTAAAGACTTTATTTGTCCATTGTTTATTTCTAAAGAAACGCAACAATGCATAAAAGGCTCCGTTACCTTGTATCTCACGTTATGGCTCCGTAGCAGATGTTTTTGTAAAAATAGGCTAACGATTGTGTCATAACCACGCGACTTACTGTCGCATAGTAGAGTAATTACCATACAGTACAGGTGAAGCTCGCAGGCAGTTTCGACGTACATTAGCTCTTTAAGTTTCATTACTAATGTTAACTAGCATTTTAGTTAGCAATAATTAGCCTGTGCCTATGTTATCTCCGTCCAGAGCAACGGGATTTCTTTAACTGTCTATGGGGTTTTCCCAGGCTATTAACCAGTGGGTTCGGTATGCAGGTTCGGATTCGGCCGAATCTTAACCAGTGAGTTCGGTATGCGGTTCGGATTGTAACAGTTGTATTGTAGATATATGAAATGGGAGTTCTGCCTAGTAAAAATTATATTGCAGATATCTGGAATGTTCATTCTGGATAGGAAGAATGATGTTGTGGATATCTGAAATTGAAAGCCCCATACACATGAATAGGAAACGTGACGTAATTTGTACTAGTAAGAATGACGTTGTGGATATCTAAAATGACAATTGTAGATAGGAAGAATGACATTGTTGATATCTGAATTGTTCTTTTTGACTGGGAAGAGTTGAATTATGGATATCTGCAATAAAAATCCAGTCTAGCTATTAAATGTTTAAACTTCCAATTAAAAATTTAAAAAGATTTTTGATATATTTTATTTAGTTTTGACCAGTACAATCAAAGTTGTAGATATCTTGAAATACAATTTCTACTAGTAAACATTTTATTGTTAGAGTTCTTTAATTACCATTCTAACTAGTGAGTATAGTGAAAATGTATGCCAGCCGCAGCGCCATCTCCTGTGCCTGAGTGGAGATTCAAAAGAAAAATTGGGGTTTATCTCTATGGCGGCAGGTTGAAATACCTCAAATGAAAGTTAATGTAAGCAGAGAATCTTCATTCTACAAGTAAAAAGCGCGCCATCTAGTGTCCAGGCCTCTAAGCGCGTTTATGTAATTTGCATTATCCGTTTCACCTGGCATGTCCAATACCAGTGGCAAAAGTTTGCACATGTAATTTAGATATTTTTTTTTTAGATTGCGGCTGTAGTATTGTGTAAAATTGTGTTCTATATTGTATTTACAGGAAGCATTTTTGTATTTTATGTTTTTGCATTGTTTTCTTTTCGTTTATTTGTACTTTTCTTTTTTATCTTGCGCTCCTGACTGCAGATCAAGTTTCCCATCTGGGATAATAAAGTGACTGAACTGAACTTAGTTGCCAGAACTAAAACTTTAACAAACTCAGCATTTGTCATCAATGGTCCTTTTGTATGTGGAGTCTGGCTTGTACTTTACAGGAAACCATAACTATGCTGTAATACATTTTCAAGTTATGAGTCAGACAACACTATTGATAGGCTATGATGCTTCATTTGTATGTACACAGTATCAACACATATTGCTAATTTAGGATTAGAGTTATTTTTTAACCTTGGAAACAGCAGTTCACAAAACAATCTCACTTTAGGTGAAGATGAAGATTATAGTTATTATATTTATATAATATTACCTCCAGGTACTAGATTAAACAAATAATCATACTTAACTTGGACTCCTAATCACCGTTTTTGTCTCTAGATGAAAAACCAGAGCACAGAAGTGTTGATATAAGATTTCCCTTTGAAGGTTTAAATGCTAACTGAACACAACAAATTCATATTTTCTTTAAAAAGTATGCACGATAATTGTGTGTGCTAACATTCATTTATTTTTCAAACAGCACACGTTTTAATGCAAACTCATAAAATAGACAATGTTTATAAAGAATATATTAAATGACAATGTTCTATGCCAGATGTGATGACTGTGACCATTCAATTTAGCCTATTGGCTTTAAATACATTCACACACCAAAAACAGAAAATGGATGAACTGATTTTGTGTAACAAGCCAAGTTGCAGGGCAAAAGAGAGAAAGTGAAGAATAATCACTTTCACAAATTAAAATAGCAACAGAACTTTGAAAATGTAAATATATTCTTTGCACATTGCTGTTTCGGACATTCTTGCCCCCATAGATATAGTACAACATTGTTCTATATCTATGCTTGCCCCTTATCAGAGTGACGTCTGTGGTGTAGACAGCTGAACTGATCTGTACAGGCTGACATGATGCAGAAAAAGGGATGTTCTCAGAAAGGCGTAGCTTTAAAGTAGTCCTCCAGTGGAATGAGTGATATGCCTCCGATCCAGTCCTGCAGCCAGACCTGGATCAACTCCAACTTCATGAAGAACCACTTGTGTCCCACTGGCCACTTTGCCATCACAGGATGTCTACAAAAAAAAAAAGATCAACACATGAAGATACATGTGGCAAATGTTGTCGTTTCCCCTCCTTTTCAGGGTTGAAGGAAGCCAACATGTATTCATACACTACATCTACCATTATCTGAGTTACCTTGAAAACACTGCCTCCTTTGCAAACATGAGCTCCTCGGAGGCAACCTCCACCATCTTGCCTGTTAGCGTAAGTCGAGCACATCTTGGATCTTCTGGATCATACACCATTTGCCTTGACACAGAATACCATGTTACCACTGTAACACACACATACTATAGGGGTTCTGGCTTTTCTGAGCCTAAGTAACTTGAAGTCATTTAATTTAGTCAAGGTTGGATCATCAACCAGGCAAAGGTGGCAACAAAGGGCCAAAAAAGCTGTGTCAACTGATTTGTACTAATTATATTGATAAGTTTGAAAATAAGCACAAAATCAACTGACATGATAAAGTCCTTCAGGTGGGTCCTGCTTTATTACCCATGCAATAATACCTTGATTATTTCAGTTTTGGGGGCCCAGTAGTTGATTTTCTTTGCCTCAGGACCTTTTAGCAAATTAATCTGGCCATGAGTTTTTTTAGAGGTATATTAAAAGTTAGGGCTTACCTGCAGAATTCTCCCTCAGCCTCTGAGAATGTGAGAGAAGCGTAGGGGTTACTTTTCAGGTCTGATACGGTGTTGTCCATTGGAGTTACATAAAAATAGATGACTCCAGTGCTGTTGTCCAACGGTCCATCACTGACTGAGAAGATGTTCCCAAAGGGGAGACCTTTGATCTGTTGATATTAACACACAGTAATAACATGTTCAAAATTCAGAAACATTTTAGATACACAATGGGGTGCACTATAGGGTGACATGGACTCATATGACCTGAGGAGTAGTGGAAGAAGTATTTAGATCCTTTACTTAAGTAAAAGTAGAAATACAATGTAAAAATACTCTGCTACATGTATAAATATTTTTAGTTTAGTTGTGGGACAAGTTAAAACGTTACCATTCTTATTAGTACATAGTGACCTTGCATAAATCCTAGCATAACTTTGCATAACTCCTATACCAAATCAGCCTCATACTTGAAAACATGTGTGGGTGTGCAAGGCTTCAAATCTATAATAATACCTCATATTTTATATATTGATCAGTTTTATAAGTAAAATCAAAGTAACAATAGAGTGCAGAGAGTAAAATGTACAATATTTCCCTCTGAAGTGTAGTGGAGTATAGGTATACAGTTGCATAAGGTGGAAATACACAAGTAAACTGCAAGTACCTCAAAATTGTACCTACTTGAATGTACTTGCTTTCTACCACTGGACCTCAGTATTTTAAAAAACCTTTGCTATGGCCTCTAATAAGCCCCCGTCTAAGTGAGGACCACGCCCCCAGTGTGTGCTACCTTGTCTTGAGTTGAAATGGTGGACAGATGTCCCCAGTCACTGTAATGAGCTATGTATCTAGCAGTCCTTGCGGTCTCTTGGTGCGGAGGAGGACTGCTGCTGCCGGACTTCTCCACCTTCTCCAGCCGATATGAAAACAGGCGCGAGGAGATCTGCGCCACATTCTCGTTGTCCGGCTTGACTAGCTCTCCCGGGCTCTCCACGCTGTCTCCGAGGACGTTTGAGGACGGATAAGCCTGCTTCCACAGCCCCGCGCTGTCCACCAGCAAAGCCGGGGCGACCTCATCCGACAGGTCCGCGTCCTCCACCACATCGTTGGAGGAGACGACCCAGGACACCGAGCTCCTCAGGGCGTAGCTCTGACACAAACACAGGACATTGGCAAACACTGCCAAGGGAAAGTAGCGGGCCGTCATATCATTGAGCTCCGACAATGGCCGCCCTCGTCCACTCGTTTGTTTACAACCTCACGTGTGTTTTGCTTTCGTAACACGAGGAGGTCTTTCAACAGAAAGCAGTTTTACAGCGACCCCTACTGACACACCAGGGGAATTTGTTTTATAATTAATCAGAATGATAGAAAAACTTGCTGATTTTTACACTGAAAAGCCGTAACGTTTTTAATAGTGGTGGAAAGTAAACGTTGTAAACGTAGCCTACATTTACTGAAGTACAAATTTGAGTCCTAGGCTATAGAAGTATTATGCACTTATATTATATTATATTAGATCTTAGAGTGACATTTTTACATACAGCACTTATGATGATTTTATGTATTATAATAGGTTAACCAGTGGTTCCTAATCTGAGGGTAAGGACCCTCCAGGGGGTCAAAAGATAAATGTGAGGAGTTACAAGATGATTAAAGGGACAGTAAAAGCAAAAGCAAACATTTACTCTGACTTACTTCTTTAGGTATCTGGAAATCCTTCTTCAAAATTGTACTTACTCAGTGTATTTTAATAGTAACCATCCAAATCTAAATGTATTAAGAAAGATTCAGCAAAGCTAATGCCATGCATGTAATTTTAGAACAAGTTTTTTGTGTGAATATGCACCTGGACAATTAAGTATTGGTATGTGTTCAATGCATGCTCTAGTTTAAAAAAAAAACACTATATTAATGATATGCAGTGTAATCTAGCATTTAGACCTTAGTTCCAGGCAAGAGGACCAGCAATGATCCCTTTTCATAGTGATGATGTACAGCTCAGGGCAGGGTTTAGATTAGGTCTGCAGGAGGGGCTGTAGGCCAAGTAACTGGATGTCCCATGACATACTGGTACATCCCTGCTAAATTTACCCAGGGAAAATCTAAGACAACAATCACAGGCTCAGAAGTTCTCTCACTTACTTCAATCATGTATGTGGTCCACACTCCACATATATCTTGGAAAAATGCTATAACATTATATTAGGATTCTGGTTCCATTCCACATTCAGTCTTTATTGCCTCATCACAGGTAGTTAACATTATTTTAGTAAACGTTTTTGACAGATCTTTTCTGATGTTGAGGGAGTGGGTTTTACTTGGGAGTTAATATCTGTATATTTTAATTTAATAATTTGATATCTTCTCCTTAGCTGTTGTACATTTAGACACTCGACAAAACATAGCATTGGAAATTTTATTATTTAACAAACTATTAACAGCAGTGACATGCTGAATCACATAAAACATTATTCATCTTCATCATTTATCTTTATGTGTTTGTGGTGGAGTGATTATAATAAACCTGGGCATTTTCAATATATACTCTGTCTCTCAATATAACATTAACACTTGATAGAATTGAATACAATTCAATACTCAAACACAACAGCCTCAACAGAGCTTAATCAACATCTTTCTGACAGACTCAACAAAAAAACACAATTTGTCTGCAGGTCTGTCTGTCTGTTTTCCCTCTCAGTCCATGGACTTATCACTCCAGGCCATTGACTTTCTTTTTGCCAGCTCCATCCAGGACGGCTGGCTGCTGTCAGACATGGACTGCACCGCTGATGGCATTGTAGGTGACGATGAGGGCGATGACGCCACATTTTTACGCAGCCATTTGTCCTCGTGAGGTCTGTCTGGAATCTTAGTGGGACTTGATTCTGAAAGAAAAAAACTGTCATGTTGGTGCACATGGAGACACTAATTAAGTATTTCGACAGTTGAAATGAATGTATGTCAACACACCTGCAGGTTTTAGCCCTTGTCTTCCCTCTGGTTTTATGTCTTTGTTTAGAGGCATGGTTTGGACTGAAGCAGGGGATTCACCTGATGTCTGCACCTCTGTTTGAGCTTTCCTTAATTCCACCTGAGAAAAACTGAGTTAGATGATCTGCTCTGGATAACGTTTCAGTTTTTAAACAATAGTTGTTGAAGAATAAATCTAATGATATTCTATATTTCAATAATTGTCACCAAACCTCATGAAAAGACCAGAACCAACAAGGAATTTATCTGACTAACAAAGACCTTGTTGTCCAACAACTATTAAAGAAACATAAACCAGTCACAACATTGACATATTCCTTCTAGGATGAACAAGGGCACTGTAGTTTATTTTGAGTCAACTCCACACAATGTTGTATATTGTAAATACTCACTAGCGCACCAAAGCTAAACATAGTCTTCAGAAATGTACTTCTGTTTGGTTAATGTTTGCTAAAAACTACAGTGCCAAGCAGTTTTAAGAGCTTGCTGAGCCTTTTTCAAACATGAAATTATGTCGATGGCCTTAGATGGAAGTCAGTCTTGAGAGATAGACTATAGCTCTCTTGGTTATTTTGTTGATAACAAAAATATAGAATATCACCAGCCTTATCCTTGAATTGATTTACAATCAAGCGTGGTGTGAAAGACAGTTACAAAGAAGTACCACAAACCCCCTTGGTTCCAGACGGAGTGGTCCACTCTGCCCGTTTCTCCAAAAAAGCAGCCTTCTCGCTTACTGACCCGGCCCAACCGGCTCGTCTTCCTGATTGTGATGCTCCCTCTTTTTCCTGCACAGTGGTTTCTCTTTCCCCTCTTCCAAAGGCAGAAACCGGAGGAGGAGCAGTGGCTGATGAGGTGGTCGAAACTGAGGTTGTTGATTTGAGCTGGTTGGAGGGATGAAGACCTCGGTTGCTCCAGGGGAGTTGCTGCTGGCCCGATGAAAGGTAAGATTGTGCAAGAGACTGTGAGACACTCCCTTGTGCAAACTGAGATGAGGTTTCTGTCTGTGTGGAGGAGTGCAAGGGAGACTGGGTTGTCCATGGGTTGGTCTGTACAGCTAGATGAGATGCAGAATGTGAGGCAGACTGAGGTTCACTGGTTTGTTTTAATGGTTGTGGTTCTCTGGAGGTGTTTGACTGAACAGGAGGCGTCTTCTGTTGCACTGCTATTAGTGATGGTTTGACAGTCTGTGCTTGACTTCTACTTTGCACTGTTTCTGCTTTGACTGCATCCGTTGATGGTTGATTTGCAGCCGCTGGTGGTGTTGTACTTTGTTGTATTTTTACAGTCTGTGTCTGCACTTGTGCTCCGGTCGGTGTCTCCATTTGCACTTGTGGTCGAGCCGCTGTCTGCAACCCTGTAAAATCTCTGGGAAATCTACTAGTAAAGAGGTGCTGAAGGCTTCTGGTCTTTTCCATTGCCAAGCTCATCCAGGACACCTCAGATGAGGATGTTTGGGGGGCAGCCTGGGGCTCCTGGGGTGCTGTGATGGCAGTCTCAACTTCTTTGAGTTTTGAGGATGTTGTTTGGACTTCTGTCGCCATGATGTGAGGATTGCTGGTAGATGGCGGGTTATGCTTAACTGGAAGGGAGAAACCCGATGGGGTTGGATCTAAGGAGTGACACAGTTCAGTTAGACACACTTGGCAGCTCTGTTAAAGTTAGCCTGAGTGGTATAGTACAAAGGTCCCCCGTGGTCAGTACATATTGTATTACTCTAGAGTGATTATTTACTATGTGCAAATGGTAGTGTGCATGTGTGCAATGTTTAACCCTATAGGGAACTGGAAATAATCTTTTTTAAGTGAACCTGAGATTAATCATCTACATGGTGAAATTACTTATATTTCTCAGAGACTTACCTGTCAGTCGGAGGTCTTTTATTTCCAGTCTTTTTTCTTTGTCACATTGCTCCTCATACACTGGTGGCTTTGAGTTACGATTAGAAGACATATCAGACCGAAATCTCATCGACAGAGAGCGCAGTTTAACACCAAACGCTTTCTTTCCTTCATCCTCCTCGACCTCCTGTGCTTCCACCGCCGCCTCCACCACCTCCTGGCTGCTCTCCTCCACCTCTGCAGCGCCTGTATCTGGGCTCACATATTTAGATGGTGTCGTCACTGATTCCATTTTTTTGAGGCTGTCCCTCCTGTCCCATGGAGGAACTGAACTTTTGTGTGGCGCTTCCTCTTGTCTAAGTCTTCCCACAGCAAAAGGGCTCGCTCTTAGTTCTTCCTTTTCCCTCATGGTTGGAAAGGGTTTATCCTTTGTTTCCTCGACTGTCTTGTGCCTGGCTTCAGTGTGTCCCAGCACTCCCACAAAACTGCCTGATCGGGGTCTTTCTCCATCCCGGTTTTTGGCAGTGGTGAGGGCGAAATGGAAAGACCCAGATCCTGGGGTGGGTCTCTTTATTCCTCTTGTGCTTTCTGTCTCGCCTTGAACCTGCTGGTGAACTGAGCCGAAGGGAGTGGAGTGCTGGTCGGAGGAGACTTCAGCCTTGTTGAAAGTATTTCTCTTGTCATGGGACATTAATTGTATTTCAAAATCCTCTCTGTTGTCCTTCACTTCTGACTGTATAAAAGATGAGTGTGGCCGTTCTCTGGGCATTACATCTGCTGGTCGGTGAGCCTTAACTCTAAGTACCTGGGAGGGCATGGAGGGCAATCTCCCAAGAAGAGCTTGGTCCTGTTGGGAAAATGTTAGGCCGGATGATTTGGATGCTGCCTCTGATGTGATTGGTGCCACCTCTGGGGATTTTGAAGGAAGACGCTGAGAAATAATAGGAGTGACGGCCCCTCCTTGTTCTGTTTCCAATGTCACCTCCTCTTGCGTACTGAGCCGCCGCCGCTCTACTTCTCTTACAGACTCAGGGTGGTTGGTGTTGTTAAGGGTGTGTAAGTGAGACGTAGAGTCATTCTGTAAAAAAAAAGAAAAGTAAGGGAAGGTGCATGAAGGGTGTGTTTGTCTTCATTAACAATATATAAGGTGAAAACATGTTCACTCACTGCAGCAAGTGTCTTCTTGGTGCTGGCCCTCTGGTTCCTGGGCTTGACAGACATCCGGTGGCGTGCAGCAGAGGTATCCAGGCAGGGGGTGAACTGGGCTGGAGAGCTGAAGTCTATCGGGGGCTCCACAGCAGAAGAAGAGGAATGGGAGGAGACAGAAAGAGGCAAAGGGAGAGATGGAGTCAGGGGCACAGATTTGGTTGGTGCAGGTTTGGGGATGGGTGAGAGCGGACGAGAGGATGGCTGGGATGGGGTCTGAAAAGGAAAGAAAGTCATAATACAGTATAACACTACAAATGCAAAGTGAACATGAAGACACATACCTTTATTGATTGTATTTACACCAAGCTGACCGCATATATCTATTAAGGCTGGTTATATTCTACTTTTTTTATTCTAAACTGATCCCCTGAAAAGACCAAAAGCTATAAACACAGCACACCGTTAGGTTCCTTTTATTACGGTGAACATGGGTACTCTATTTTGAGTCAATCCCACATACACCATCCTGCTGCCGTAAATACTCACTAGATTAATCTGTGTCTAAAACTAGTCCCTGACAAATGCACTATTTACTATTCAGCAATGTTTGCAAAAGAAATTGCAGTGTCCAGCTGTTAGGTATTAAGATTTGTAGGAATAAATAAGCTTGTTTGGGGCTGAGTGTCTCAGATAGGGAAGTCAGTCAGTCAGAGAGATGGACTAAAGCAGCAACCTTTTCATGGAATTTGTTGACAATAAGAAAAATAAAGAATGTCCCCAAGCCTTATCCTTTAGCCATTAAACAAATTCTAATCTCAGACTTGAATCTCAAGAATTTAGGATTGTCAAAATGTCCAGAATTTAGAGTGATGCTCTCTTGGGTTTGCATTACGACACAGAAGAAACAGAAATTCACTCAAAGAAACACACATGGACACATTCACACAAGTATTTACTGCACTGCTAAGCAGGCATAGGCAAGATGTTTGCATGAATGTTGCTACACACTGGGAGTATGCTACTCGCTTCTACTCTTTACTTCCTACCACTCACTGCTAAACTAAAAGGGCTAAGAGCTCCTGGTGACAGTGTGGCAGTTGGATGGAGTAGAGCCAAAATGGTTGGTGAAAAGTAAAGAGTAATAGAGTCTGATTGCTAAATCATAACGCACCCTCAAATACTCCTAAACTGAACGTGGACTGATCAAATAAGCAGATAACTGACCATGTGTCACTTCAGTGGGATAATAAATCACCTTGCTTAGGGCTCCTGAGATTTCAGGGAGGCTGTGGGCAAGGCTGTCATCCTCGGAGCGGCTTACCAGATCCTCTGGACGTCTGATTGGCAGAACGAGAGGCGGCGGCCCCAAATGCATCTTCTGTTGCTGAAGTTTAATCTGTGATACCAGAGGCACAGTTTTTTTTGTTTTTCTAAATAAGTACATTTGTAAAGGCCCAAAAATATGCCTAGCATAAAAGACTATACCTGCAGAGATTTGATCTTGCTGTGAACGTTCTCCTGGGATAAGACCCTGGCTGGTTCAGTGTCTGTCAGGACCAGATCAGCCAGAAAGATGCTGTCATGGGACAACGCCCGTGATCCCATCATCCCCTGGGAGCAACTGTGGAAGAACAGAAGAGGTGTAAAGGCATAGACTAGGAATCAGGACAGAAATGGAGCTGTAAAGCAAACATTTACAAGATCATATAGACACTCACGCCAAATCTTCATCTGATCCGAGTCCCTTTCCTGCAGTAATGTCACTGGCTGACTGGCTGAGTTTGGCGTCTCCCTCTCCCCCTCTTCTCTTACTCCTCCCGAAGAGACGAGTTTTCAGAGCCTTCAGTTTGGACTTTTTACGTCCTGACAGAGATTGAAAAAAAGAGACAGATTCAGGTCACGGCAGCTCACACACGCATGCGTCAAACTAACATAGTCTCTTCTTTTTAGTTTTTTTTACACCTTTTAAATTCTCTGTTTTAACTGTTACATCAGACGCATGTCACTGACAATAAATGGTCCCTGATGTGTGCTAGCAGTCACATGTTTCAGTGTTGTGCTGACCTTTATTCTGATTGCTAATGTTTGTCAAAGACTTGCTTCCTCTTCACCATAACACTCTTATGTAAAACTTCATGACAGATAATCTCACCTGGAAGGTCCTCGGTGCTTCCTTCTGCATCTCTAGAGAAAGACTCCATCAGTCTGATCAATGAAAGAAGTGCAGAACAGACGACAGGAAAGTGAGTAAAGAAAGGCACAGATAATAAGAAACAACTGTGACTACAAAAACCTCAGGCGTACCGTTTTTAGAGGCTGTTGTTACATGCTGAAGGGGATCTAACGTGGTGTGAATACCCTCCAGTGGTTTGTTCTCTGTTCTCTGGCAGGCACTTAATGCACTGGTGTGATTGCCTGAAGGCGTGACTCTGGACTTGAGGTTCAAAGGTTTATTGGCATATCAGGAATGGTACAAACCTTTACTGTAGCTAGGCAGGGCGTGCTGAGGAGTCTTTATGGTCAACAACAACAACCAAAGAAGCTTTTACTATTTAAAGGACCATTAAAAACACATTAAATGCAGTGTCATCAAGAAAAAAAAACACACTATGTAGGTTGTAGACGAGGTATTAGTATTTTAAATACGACATTGCTGTCACAAAGCAGTGCAGCCTGGATAATATTTTGTGAACACAGCAAAAATCTTGCTCTCAGACAGCTTTACTTATGCAACACTTTGTCTGACAAACATCCAGATTTGGGTTGATGTGTTACTGGGTGCAAGATTCAGTGCAAGGTGCGAGTATTCAGTTGTTTTTACAGACTTCATTTTGTACCCTGCCCTGTAGCTAGTGTGCTATTTGAGATACACAATTTTCTGTACGTCATGTAGTTTTCAACTGTTACTGATCAGCTACTCGAGTAGCCGAGGGACTTTTAACAGAGCATGATCCTGTACAGCATCAGTGTCTGATAAGACAAGATGGGGCAGGTTATGGATAAACATGCAAAGTCCACACTGCACCTCTCATATCACCCAGCCTGCCCTCAGAATGCAAGTACGCCCTATTAATAAAGGAGCGTATGAATAACCTAGGAAACTCCCAAAAAACGTTTGAACCTCTTGCCCAAATACAATTTAACGTGTGTCAGTTTTCCACCAGAACACTGAATGAAACTGAAGTGCAAATGAATCAGGCCATACCTCAGAGTTTTATCATCCAGTGAGCCATGCTAGAGCCCCAACCAAAACAGCGGATAATCAAGTGGATTATTGCCATTGCAGAGATCCTTGTGAGATTTCACAACACCATAATCCACACAACAGCTTGATCATAAAATTCCCATGCCAGGTACTGCATACTTCTCCTTCTCTATGTTGAAACACACATTCACACAGGGTTTACTGCAAAATTGAGTAAACTTACCCAACGTAATAGCAGCACTTTTGCTTCTCTTCCTCCTCTTTGTCCTCCTCTCTGAGCCAAGTTGTCTTGTCTCAGCTGTGTCACTGTCGTTGTGTTTAAACCTCAGGCTTGAGTCGTCCAAATCTGCAGATGGAGGAAGATGCAGAGGGAAGGGAGCGAGGGAAGTGGAAGGAGAGAGAAAAACATGCAGGGAGAAAGAGAAAGAGAGCGAGAGAAGGACACTCCATGGCAGGGTAAGCAAATGCACAAAGAGAAAAGAGGACAGAAGAGAATAAGAGAGAGAGAGTGAGAGAAATAGAGAGAGATACTCTATTACATTAGTGGCACACTGTGGCCCTCTGCGCTAAGCTCCTTATAAAACGCTAACCTGATTTTAGGCCCAGAAATGAGAGTAGAGGGAAAAAAATAAAGCTTCAGTTGGAAAGAGGGCAGGCTGCAGGAATTACGGCTCATAGGACTGTTTACACATTACACCGGGTTGCTTACACCCCCAGGAGATCACAGAGGGGTGTGTGTGTGTGTGTGTGTGTGTGTGTGTGTGTGTGTGTGTGTGTGTGTGTGTGTGTGTGTGTGTGTGTGTGTGTGTGTGTGTGTGTGTGTGTGTGTGTGTGTGTGTGTGTGTGTGTGTGTGTGTGTGTGTGTGTGTGTGTGTGTGTGTGTGTGTGTGTGTAAGAAAGTTATAAATTGAACACACACACACACCAACCCAGAATGAATTAACCATCTCCCAGCCCTGGTGGGATCCAGAGTTCAAATCCAAATGCACCACACATTGATGTGTGATAATTGAGATGTGTGTGTTTTTAGAAATACATGAACGTAATGTATGTAGCGTACTGTATGAGTGTCCATACATCACTGCTCTTTTTGAATGCATCAGAATGGACCTTTGTTGCATGTTTCAACTATATCTCAACTGTAAATTGTCTAATAAAGTCGAAAAATAACCTAAAAACAACAAAAAGTGAATCTTTCAGTAATACTGGTAAAAGAGACAAAGCTATCCCACACAAACGTTTTATAATCAATGTGTTTCAACGGTGAATCCAATTGTCTACACATTGACACAGGATAACATTGAGAGATGGGAGCACTATCTAGGCCACTGGGCTACAATCAGTGAGAGGGAGGGCAGCAGGAAGAGAAAGGAAAACCTTTGCATCCATATTGTTTTGTGTCTAAGCGTGTGGCCGAGCAGCTTCTGTGATGAGGCTCCTCATCACACAAATCCTTATTTCTTGCACCAGAATATAAACCCAGCCGGTGACATCTGGTTTACATGCAAACAGCAGCATGTTAACGGAACACAGTGACATAAGAGTCTTGGATGTAGGGCTGGGCGATAGGGAGAAAATCAGATATCACGATATTGTTGACCAAATACCTCAATATCGATATTGCAGTGATATTCTAGGGTTGACAATTGGTGCTTTAACAAAATATCTTCACACTTAGATTTTAGATAAATAATCATCAGTAATGTGGACATAATGTCTAAGTGGGGAAAAGGCAAATAATAGAACAGAACAGTCTGGTAAATTCAGAAAAGTACATCACTTTACTGTAATGCAACCTTTAAAACCAGGAAAAGACCAAACATATGTCATATCACCATATTACAATATCCAAAATCTAAGACGATATCTAGTCTCATATCATGATATGGATATAATATCGATATATTGCCAAGACCTACTTGGATGTGGTTTCATTCATTGTTTTATTGTCTGTAATCTACGCATAAGGGACTGTATGTAGGTTTATTTTATTTTAGAATGTGATTACAGCTGATGTGTTGTCCTTCAGTATGTGAAAGCTGTTTGCACAATGCATGGTCCTAATTAAATACTTGCACGAACTGCTTCTTGTACTTGAGGACACTCATCGTCTGCTCTTAGAAAACAAAGGCAGCAATGTGTGTTACAGTTATGGTGATCTCTGGTTCATGTGGTTCCCTGATGGATTATATTTCTTCCCCTCAGGGCCCAGATGAGGACGGTACACATAGAGATTAAGGGCGATAGATAATCCGATCACACCGCTGTTTGAAGTCATGCGGGTTTCCATTCATTCAAACAAACTGTTCTCCATGAAAATTAAATAATTGTTGTTTTTTATAGGGGAAATATTTAAATTACATAAAACTGGACTCATATTGGAGTTGCCTAAATGTGAGTTGTAATCCTTTACAGTGTGCCTACATCCAGCAGCAGTTGAGATTGTTGTGTAAAGGAGAATAAAAAATGTTTTTATATCAGGCCTATCTGATAAAGCTGCCACTACAGTGCGGTTTTGTGGCGTTGCACATTTCAAGCAATTTGAAATAATGGTTAGTGATATGATGCTATTTGAATGACTAAGCAATCTAAGCAATACAGTTCATCGTTGGAAATAGCTATTAAGCCAAGGAAGTCCAATAGTGCTCAGAATAACGCTTTGTGTAATATGGTCAATATGGTCAAAAGCCCAGGAGCAGGCGGGTACATGATAGGCCTTGAGTTAAGATTCTTTTGAAAATTGGAAATAGTAGTTTGACAAAACAAAATCTTAGGTTGACTTTCTAATAAATCACTATATACCACAAACGTAATAATCTGCTGCAGTTTGTGTGTTAGCTTTGCATACCAAGACACCGAAATCAGACTTCACTGAGTTAAATACAGTTCTAATCAGGTTTACAGTTACTAATCTTGTAAAACCCCTTTTTTTATTATTGTACTTTTTTATGTATGATTTTTTTTTATTAGCATATTTTAAATGAGAGACACTGAATATAAAGTAACTGGACGAGCTCAAATCATGGTTAAAACTGAATAACACACAGACATTTTATGATATTATAAAAGCACTTTAATTATAATTTTTGAATGTTTTAATTTATTTTTCCACCAGATGGCGGTATGGCATCCTAAAAAGCAAATAATAGAAAAGTTAAAAAAAAAAAAAAAGTCATAGAAAAGAACCCAAAATGACTTTGGCACAGTTTGACTACAGACAAGACTGAAGAAACCATACAAAATTATACAGTTGGTAGGAATTAAATACATACCAGTGTGACAAAAAGCACATTGTAAAACCTGATAAAAACGGCTTGTTACACAGTTGGTATAAGGCCGATCAACATGCACCTGTATGTTAAGGCAAATCCAACAACACAACAGTGGTGTCTGTGCGTTTTGAGTGCAGGTAAGTACATTAAGATTTAAGCTTTATGAATCTCATAGTGTTTTTGTGTGTTTGGTGTGAAAAATGTCTACGTTGGTCTCTTGGCACTGCCTGAGGTCATAGTCACAATATCCAATAGAGAATCGGCCCTGGGAAATAAAAAGGAACACTTCTTACAACCAAAACTCCACATGTTGATACACAGACATTCAGCACCGCAATTCTGACAATGGCAGCAATAGAGAAGGATGAATATTAATTAGCATGAAGTCTCACCTTAGGTCTCTTGAAGTAATCCAGCCCTCTTCCTATCTTGATGATCCAACCATTGTCAAACCTAAAAACACAATTCATTTTGGATTACTGCCATAAATAAAGCCCCAATCACAGAGAGTGGAGTGCTGATGTAAAGGCAAATCCTATAAACTCAAGCAAGAATTTCTTTAAAAAGAAGACACCATCATTTGAAAACAATTCTTAGGCTACACAGTGTAGTGTTTTGGTATGAAAACCTTTATATGTCAGCTGTACCTGATCTCCCTGTCATGTATAGTGGAGGAGTACTGCAGATCCAGAGTCACTCCCTGAACACTCAGACTCTCTTTCAGCTCAGCCAGAGCGCTGCTCTGCTGGCTACTATCCGCCTGCAGAACGGGACGAATGGCATTAAAACAACAGCACTAACTGAACAGAAGAGACCGTTACGGCTGTCATATGCATACGCTACATAGTGTGACCTCTTTAGTTAAATAACCTACTTCATCCTGTGAAGTGAGGAGATGGATCTTTTTCACCTTGCAGGGCGCTTTCAGCAGCATCTCACAGAACCGCAGGAAATTGTACAACTGTAGTGGAGAGGAGGGAAAAGGGCTTTGTTTGACATGTTAGAATGAGTTTGGTACAGTTATACGTCGAGATCCAAATTTAGTTAAGCTATAAACATTAGGGGTGGGGGGGGAATCGATACAGCATAGTATCGCAATGTTTTCCGTGGCAATACTCTATCGATACACAGACGCCGAGTATCGATCTTTTATTATATATGTGTTGGTCAGTTTGTTTGTTTGCATATATGGAGGTTTACTCCTCGACGCAGCGGGCCCAGGTTTGACTCCGACCTGCGGCCCTTTGCTGCATGTCATTCCCCCTCTCTCTCCCCTTTCATGTCTTCAGCTGTCCTGTCAACAAAAAAAAAACTTTAATATTGTATTGGGACATTAAGTATTGTGATGATATCATATATTGAGGCCTCTGGTAATTCCCACCCCTAATAAACATCAATACTTTACTCAGTGCAATGTACAGTACAGTGCAACGTAAAAAAATTAAAAATAGGTTCAATGTTTAAGGCAATAAACGTCAATGAATTAATTCTTTAAGTTGTTTACCTATTACAAATACCAAATACAAGTTAACAATTTGAAGACATCACTTTTGTAGGCTGTGCCTGATTGTTAAACCAGTTTTTGTTTTATTAATCAAGTAACTAAAAACATAATGTATAGACTGATTGATAATAAAAATATAATTTGTAGTTGCAGCAGCCCTTGAACGAAGCCAAATAAAAGAAGCCAAATCCAGCTTGAAACTAAGAGGAAAAACTTGCACAATAAAGTCATGATGAAAACTAAGATCTTACTTGGTGGGTGTGCCGTATGTATGGGTCTTGTACCCAGACCTCTGTGAGTAAGCTGCTTATGTATGGCTTGAACAGAAACTCGTAGCTGTAACCAGTAGCATCCTCCGCTATTCTAATCTGCTCGTGGTATTTCCCATCTGCCAGGAGAGGTAGCACAGTAAAGAGACAAGAAATAGAAGTAAGAGGTGTCACAGACAGCTGCTAGTAGCAATAACCCCCCTCCCCTCCCCTCCACACACACACACACACACACACACACACACACACACACACACACACACACACACACACACACACACACGGTTAAACACAACTGTAATTAATGATATGCACCGTGTAACTTGCATAATATGAACTGAAGTAGTAAGAGTGGGTAAAAAATACAGAAGCAACTTTAGGGCCCTTAAAATGTTTAGTTTTTAATTGTGCCATGTGAATCATTTCGTTTGTTGGACAATGATTCATTGGATTTTTATATTTTTTTATATGCACCAATTCAGCCTTGTGTCAAAATGCACATGGGTCATATATTTCAAAATAAATGACTGATAAGAAAAATCTTTACAAAAAAATAAAAGGTAGGGTCAGTGGGTCAATGGGGACCAACAGCAGGTTAATCCAGCCGTGGCAGGGGCAGATGCACACTTTGCCCGGTTTGTTTATTCATCCTCTAGTGGTTGTATTAATTACCTTCTTTCATCTGGTTCACATGAGCTTTGATTTGCTCTGCTCTGTCCATGTAGCTCTTTATCTTCTCTCTGTAGTGGCCTCTCTTTGAGTCATCTTTCACAGCTGCTGACAGAAGAAAGACAACTAAATTAAGTTACGGTTCGTGTCTTCATTATGCGGCCTCTACTGTGTATATGTATACCTTTCAACGCGTCTATAAGCAGCTGGATGCCTTCCTGGTAGCAGACAAGAGACTCCTGGAGGCGGTCGCTGTGGTCGAGCTCCACTGCCCGCTTCAGGACGGAGATGGCGGATGTCTCCATCCCTGACACATGATTTTGTGTCATTATTCTCTCTATCCCTCGTCTTTTTAGAGCTTCTATTAATCCAACAGGGTATTCATGGTTATCTACTGTCAGGAAAGTCAGTGAAAGAAGTGGCACCACCTTCCTACTTGATAGCTACGTAGGTGCGCCACAAAAATATTTCCCGTAGAAACGTAATGGTGGAATAATGGTCCACGATGCTTAGACGGGTGCAGGTAACATAAACATATATTTAAAAGCATCTCTATTTTAATCATATATTATAGAATGTAAATAGTGCATTTACCTTTTTTTAAATCTCAAACATAGTTTATAAATAGTTCTAGGAACTTTGTTCTGGGAACATTTGCCATATCGGTGCAGTTTCAATGTAACCCCTCAATGTTTCCGGTTTATACATACATACTGATACATACATACATGGAGGAGACAAACCTGTCATGATGCTTACTGTTGCAGTTGTTTTTCAGCTCTTGAATTAATGTTGTACGTGTGAATTTGATGTATACATAGTCATAACGTTTAGTTACGTTTGATCCACGCGCTTATTTTGCGGTTAGCAGGGCTGGCCGTTAAAGGTAACCTTGGCGTGCGTGACTATTTTTTTGTACCTGGGGCCCGTTAACAGTAAAACTACGGAAAAATAAAACATGTCAGGTGTCTGTCACGGTTTGAGCTCTTTATCAGTCAAGGTAAGAACAATATTATGTTTTTCAAGTTTCAACTGTTGCATTCTGACCCAATCAAATAACGTGTTCTGCATTTTTAAATTAGGACCTCTCAATGTCGATACTGTGGCGGTATTTGCATTTAAATATGAGAATGTACTGCATTTCTTGGTCTTAAAATAGTAATAGTAATAGTAAAACGGTTTGGCTTTTACAAAACATTTTACGATATATTTTCAAATTCTAATTAGCTGACACAACTTGCTGCTATGCTGAAATTTGCACCCAAAATAATCGGTGATAAATTCACATTGTTGCATTGTCCAATGGCCTCAATGGCTAAATAAACCCAGGGATATTAAAGTGATAGCCACCACAGTATAAACCTGGCAAAATCTGACAGTTGACAAATGTATATTGTCTCATGTCATGTCACTCCAGCCCTACTAACAGGACACTGCATTTGAAAACAAATCTGCCTTTTAGCCTATGCCAATTAACCCTCTTTGTTTTTAATCTGTTTTACAGTTCCTGTCAGAAGCTGTACTTTTGTCACCTTGCCCGTGGTTTGTGTCTGCACGCAGCAAATTTACCAAAGCAAGAATCCCA
Source organism: Gymnocephalus cernua (assembly GCA_023631565.1). NCBI lineage: Eukaryota > Metazoa > Chordata > Actinopteri > Perciformes > Percidae > Gymnocephalus > Gymnocephalus cernua. The sequence continues at coordinate 20,049,855 of CM042434.1, forward strand.
AAAGAGGTAAGAATCAAGTCAAAAGCCCCAAGCTCGCTGTATGTCATTAGTTGCACGTTATTTAATAAATTGCTTATTTGAGAAGGATTTGGCAACATTTTGTCAACCAACCAAATTTGACTTCCTTGGTAGTTTTCGTTAGATTGTACTCACATAGTATATATTGGTAAATTAGGTAGATTGGATTAGTTATGATGCTTTGTTCTGCACTTAATTCTAAATGATTAAAGCATCACTTTGGCTCATTTGCGCTGTTCAAATGATCCGTCCTTTTTCTTCACAGCTTTTTGCAGAGAGATCAAAAGAACATGAGAAATATGGGGGCGATCCAGACCAACCTCATAAACTGCATATAGTGACACGAGTCAAAAGTACCATGCGCAGACCGTACTGGGAGAAAGAGATGGTGAAACATCTTGGGCTTGAGAAGGTACAGCGTTTGTGCTATTCCGTTCAACAATAAAGAAAATGTTTAACATTAGAGTTGGGAAATATGATATTAACATGTATTTTATTAGGACTACTTATGTGTTAATAGGTATGTTCAGTGATTTTTTTATGACTACAAAATAAGCACCTCAATAAGCATTATACACAGTGGGCGTTAAAGCTATGGTGCGCAACAATTTTTTTATTATTACACTTACACTTAAGCCATTGCCAAATGAGTTGATACACAGTTAATTAAGCCTATAAGCTTAACAGAACTCTCTGTATTTCTCAGTATGGCTATGTTCAGAAGATGGTGTAGTCTGGCGTCTTTCGTGCACAGAAGCTCGAGTGAAGATAATTACCTCCTCTGAAGAGTCTGTTTTTTAATCCTCCGTGTCCTCCTTCGTTACAAGCAGCTGCGCGGAGGAGGGGTGGGGGTGGTGCCATAGGTGGTGCACCATCACTGAAGGCTTGCTTCATGTGGATGCAACGTCAGCGTTGTTGTCATTACTTAGAATTCCTCATGAGGGAGACAGAAACTACACACTATAGCTTTACCCTGCCTTGTAGACTGACAAAAACTGCTTTGGGTTGATCCCTAAAATAGTTAGCTGTGATTGGAGCATCTCTCCACTATAGAGGCCCAAGGAACTTGTATTAAAACATCTTCTACAGGCAAAACTCAATTTGTAACTTGTAACACTCTCTGAACACAGTCTCCGATTTTCCTCTCCGTTTTCTCTTTGTTGTGTATTTAGGCACATGTACCTGTAATTCACAAAAATACACCTGCAGTCAACAGCCAACTCAAGTTTGTCAAGCACCTTGTCAGGTAAGATTGCTGTAACATCTGCCTTAAATGAATGGTTGTCAAGTCTCTGCTAATCATTAACGCATTTGTCTGGACGTTTAAAAAAGACTGTTTGTATAATTTCTTGTCCCTGCGTCGTCTCTTCGTGGTTCATTCAGGATCCAGCCCCTGAGGACGCCCTATGGACTCCCTGCTGAACAGGACATGGGTGACACCTACATTAACAGCAAAGGAGAGTTGATTGTTCGTCGCCTCCTCCAACCTTTAGACCCCAAGGCTATCGAGTCTTAGCTCTGCTTTTCATCATATTAATTAATAGTTCAGTTCATAAATATCATTAAAAATCTTGTGCTCCATAGCTTCCTGTTGTGGTTCCACTAAACTGAGACACTTGTTTGGTTTAATGGGTTCTAGATTTACTCAATAAATGTTCATTTAAATACACACTAATCAGTCATACAGATTACAAATTAGGAACGGACGATGGTTCAAATTCTTTATTAAACAACTTGTAAAAACTGAACATGTAGACCTTTTCGTTTGTAAGTTCTTTTTCACCTTCTCTGTTGAGTCAGAGTACCAGTGGAAATGGGTTATTTTAACAATTAGACCTCTTCTCAGGATTGTAGCTGTCCATTCCGTACTACATACAAACTGTTTAAATTCATCAGCTATATCCGCTTATCCTTTAGAGCAGGGGTCTTCAATGTTTTTTAGGCCAAGGACCCCTAACTGAAAGAGAGGAGCAGGGACCCCCTTACTACATGTTGTATAAAATTGTAGTATGGCCTAAAGCCTATACACATACCTTTTTATGGTGCCCTACAATACTAAGCTATTAAAAATAATTAGTTACATATGATCATGTTTTCAATGTCAAACACACAGTAAATCCATAATCTTAACTGATGGCTACCTTACAGGCCAGTAACCGTATCAACGTTGTTGTTGAAGTTGTGGGTTGTTATTGTTTTTGAGGAATAGGCCGATTTATCTTTGCTAATATGTTGTATTCATGTTAATATTTTCAGACATTTTAATTTTGGGGGTCAGACCCAGAACATTTTTGCTATGAGGCTGCCCCAATGTATATTGGTTTTTGCATTGAAAACCTTACCATTTTCTACTAACTGGAAATGATGCAATACATGGAGATATCTAACTGGAACTGCCGTTTCTGGAGTTGTTTCACTACCACCCACAAATATGTAATTATTTCCAGCTGTGAAAATCTCCTTAAATTCCCTTGTGTATTGCATTGTAGGAGAATAAAACTTTTGGGGTCTAGTATGGATTTTGGACTCAATTTAAGTTGCCGTGTTTTAGATTGATACATGCCTCACTGTCCTGTTGCACCTGTTAAGACGGAATAATTTACACCTCGTTATTCTTATTGGTACGTTTTTTGGTGACCACACGAAACTCCCAGTTATCCCCAGCTAAACTCAATCTGAGCCGGAATAATTGAAGACCCCTGCACCAACATTAAAGGGGAAGTCCCCCAATTTTACACAAGCATTTTGTGGGGAAGAAAGGTCTAACAAAGAAAGACCCAGTGTTTTACACCCGTACTACTAACGAAAACAGGATGCTGCTACATCCACTCAGTCAGTACCTCAACTTTATAGAAGAGCTATACAAAAAATCACAGAAACATACCTTTTTTTATTAAGTCTGCATTAATCAAGTCAAACTCTTGCTACAAGGAAATATGATGTAAAAATGAATTCTGATGCTAAAAGATGGTCTTGGCAATCATGCGTCATGGTTTCTGTTCAAACATCAGACTATTGTGGTTACAAGGAAACACATGAAATAAACAGAACTACCCAAATGGGCACAGCTTTAAGTGCATGTATGCAATTTCTTTGTTGTTCAAATGTAATAAGGGTAAAACAAAAAGCGCTTTTATAAAAAACAACTGATTTGAGATATTGTATATTAAAATAAAATCTGTTATGAATGGGAAAGTCACAGAGAAGGGGAGAAGAAAAATGAAAGCGGGCTGTCTGCTCAACTTTTTTTTCCTTAAAGGAGGTAGCCCTGAGAGAAATAAACAGATGACTGTCGGTGCTTTTCAGTCATCTTCAGAATCAGAATCTGAGTCGTAACCTCCCCCTCGGATGGTTTTCTTCTCCACCTTCGTGAACTTTGTGCCCGACCTCTGTGTCATTGTAGGAGGCTCCATCAGGTTACCACTAGAAGAGATCAAAAAAAAGAATGATGTTAAATCAGGTTGCATATTGTTTTTAATCAGATCATTTCTGCGATTCTGTAGCTATGATGCCTAAAAGGTGAAGGTGGGGGGTCTACTGTATGTCTCACCTGTAGTTAATAACATCTGCACAGCCCAGTCTCCATTCAAGCATCTCTGTGGAAAACTCGTCTGTGTTTCCCAGGTCAGAGAATCCAACCACATAGTCCTTTGTTTTTCCGTCTAATAGCAAGGCCAGCGTAGGAATAACCTTGATCCGCAGCCTCTCCGTCAGAAACGGGGCCTTTTCCACGTTCAGTTTGATGAATTTGGTCTCAACATGCTTCTTTGCCAAGATGGCCAAGTGTTTGTCAAGGATCTTACATCTTTATGTAGGGAACAGAGGACAGAAGGACAAGTTCAGCAGCCTGATGTACAATGTACTCTAGTTACTAACATTAAAAACAAAAATAAAGAGATCTAACATCAAAGAAAATGGGATCATTTTAACAATAATAACGTAACACAATGAACTAAAAGCAGAGTGCTAGTAAAAGGGACTACATTTAGCCGTACGTTTTCAGCAACATGTGTTGATTTCTCAAATCATACAGCTGTCACTCTGTCACTTTGATTTAAATAAATACTAGCTATAGCCTAGACTTACCTGAAGGTAGAATTTTTGTAGAAGTGGCAGACAACGTTCTTGCTATCTTTGACCTCGCTGAAAAAGTCTTTCTCACTTGAGATTTCTCTGTACTCTCCATGGCCTTTAGACAACCACTCCTTAAAAACAGAGAACTAGGGTGAGTAGCAGAACAAATCTAAAAACAATTGAAAAACTGGCTTTTACATGCGAGCATCGTGGGAAAAAAAATGTGTTAGGCTAATTTGGGATGTGTGTCAAAACCATTTTCCCCATGAAAGATTACTTAAGTTGTACTCCAGGGGCCTCATGTATAAACGTTGCGTACGCACGAAAAGCTTGCGTACGCTGGTTGTCACGGACACTTTGTGATGTATAAAGAAAAACTTGACGTGAGAATGTGCGGGCCGTCACGCAAACTGTTGAGCAGTCGTGAGAATGTGCGGACCGTCCGCAAAGTCTTGTCTGGCTCTGTAACGTGGCGAATTCTAGGTTAAAAGTGCTGAAAATCACCAAACATTACAAAATAAAGTTTCCACTTCACTTACTGGCGAATGTCTGTGACGTTGTCTATGAATAAACATATTTATATCCGCTGATACTCCATAAAAGTTTGATCATTTATGCGGCTAATATTTCACACTATTAACTGTTTAATCTGCAGGCTACTTAACCTCTGTTAAACATGAGGACGGGAAATGAATGATAAATCCACTTAGGAAATACTTTCAGTCATCCTCTGTATTTCCCATAGATGAAATACATACTCACTGTGCAACAAAAATATCGGCATGGAAAAATGTAATAGCCTATAGGCCTATTACATTTTTCCGTGGCGATCTTTTTGTTAGGGTCTATAAGTCTGTAGTTACTGAGGCTCAGACATCCATGGCGCACGGGAGGCGGGACGCACGGCTCCATCTCCCCAGGAACAAACGCTGTGTCGGGTGGGCAAACTCATGTGATGCGTAATTGATCCCGTGGATGATTTGTAGGCTATTCAGTGAACAAGGTGTACCCGGTCCACCAAACACTGGGCCGTCTTGACTGTCTTGATTCTGCACATATTTCTGTTACTGTCATTCTATTTACTATTTCATTTATTTCATCCATGCGTGGCGCAGCGGATCCGTGCGCACTGTCACCTGCCGTGGAGACGCTGGCCTCGCTAACCTCTCCTCTGATTCGGATCTCTCTCGCGCTCTAGCCTACTAACACTTAAAATAAATGGCATTACATCGGTGGGTTCAAACTGCTTATTGTGCGTCATTTGGACTGACACTGAGATGCATGTTGTTCTGTAACTGGTGTGGTGCTGCCTCTATTCTCTTGATTTCCACTTCGACATTAGACATTGTTTTTTTAATTTGTGCCATTCACAGCCTGGTCAACATTTGCCACTCTGGGCATTTTCTTTTATTGCTTATCCGTGATGACAAACCTCCAGAGAGAAAAACATTTCTCGCCTCCACCTACGCGATCAGCACCTAAACCTCTGTGAAGTTTTTTTCCGTCTGCAGCTGGATAAACCGTTGTGATTGGACGAAGAATGACGTTGGGGGCGCATAGTAATTTCCATATTCATTTATGGGAGGAGGCAAGGCGGGGTCGGTGGCTCGTTCATGTGCGCTCAATTTCACGTTGATTGTGATGTATAAAGGGAAGGTGCGCAGGACCTGGCGTACGCCCGGTTTTATACATGTCAATATTTCTGTGCGTAGGTACTTTTCAAGTTTTTGGTCTTACGCCATCTTCTGGTATGAAGGCCGCACAATCTTTTATACTTGAGGCCCCAGATGTATAGACAAACTCCAAAGCAAGGCTTGGTCTAAAAATCACCCCATGGTCCTTACAATTTAATTACTTTTCCTAAAACATTAGATTAGAACAAAAAATGATTTGCTGTTATTCTAATTCAAATGATTTCTAAAAGGGCTCTTTAAATAAAACTGCTGAAAAACCACCATCTAATATAATGGCTCTGTGAAGACACAATGTTGTATACAAATTATTATTATTTTTTTTTTAAATCATCTCTTCAGAAATTCACAATATTCCAGAAATCCTGTGACAACTTGAATAAGTCCATAATCAAGCTGTCACATGATAACAAATCACCTCCAAGAAATAGATTATTATTAATCACCATAACAGTTTCCGAGACACCATTTACAACAGCGTCATGGATATGTTAAAATGTTTGCAGTGGGTGCGTTGTGATATAAATGTTGCACTTGCTGTAACAAGTTTATTTACTAATTGGCCCAGATAATCTAATCTGCTTCAGAAACTGAATATAAAACTGTTAAAAGAAGACGTCCCACATACCTGCTTCTGTTTCTGGGCTTTTTTAAGCGCCTCTAATCGCTTCTCCTTCAGTCTTTCCAAATCATCTTCATCCATTTCATTCAGTTTGCTCAACTGTGCATCCACCTTCTCCTCCACCAGCTTGGCTGAATGCTCCAAGACCTTTGTTATGATGTCAATTGATTGGTTGGCCATGGTTGCCTGCTCAGTGTGAAACTCTTTGAATCTGGGGCAAAAGAACACATAATGTAAACCGAGACATGACTGCAGATAACACACAGGTTAACAATAAAGACACCAGTTAAGATTTCTCCTGGCCATAATTGCATGAACATGCTGCAATGATAACAATTAGGCTACGTCAGAGATAAACTAAACCCCTTTTTTTTTTTTTTTTTACTATGAAAATACAGTTGTATTGCAATGTAAACGGTCTGACTCAGCTTAATGCAGTCTAATTACAGCCCCAATTCCATAGTCGTTTTGGGGGCTGTGGTTTGTGATAATGGTTAATTGTACTGCGCCACGCAGAGGCATGTTTCTAATATTGAGTGTATCCTCATTGATTAAAACTGTTGGGGGGGGGGGGGGTTAAGGCTGTAGGACTGCAATAGGTTTAGCTAGCTAGGTGTAAACGTTACCTAAGCAACCGGCATCTGTAAACCCATGCATGGCTGCAACTGCCATAACATGAGCAACGCAACAACTTACTATGATAACCACGTATGTACGTAGCTAGCTAGCTAATGTTACTGTCGAGTCATTGAGAAAAACGATACGCCGAAAGCGGCCAGACTAAACGGCGTCTTTTAGGTAACGCTAGAGACAAAGCCTCGGTGACAACTGGACACACCTTATTTTCAGTTCGCCGGTTGTTAGCCATACCTAACAGATTGTTAGCTAGCTGCGTTAACGTAACTTAACGTTACTTGGTTATGGTCGTCTTATCTGTTCGACATTTCCTCTTTCGCTTCCTGTAAAGCTAATTATTACACACCAGTCAATCGAAAAATGAAGCTAGCTAGGTAATAACTCCTGCCAGTAATCCAAGGAACAATCAGACCATAATAACGTTATGTTAGCCTGCTAAGCTAGCATTAGCCTTGCGAATTTCATATAGCTAGCTATGTTAACGTTAACACATAACCCTCGTATGGCCATGGAACAATACTTGACAAATGTTTGAGATGGTAATAAAGTCAATTAATGTGTGGTTTTAAATTAAAACATGCTAAAGCATAACCACACTACTGTTAAATGACTGGGTTAACGTTACCTGATTGAACTCACCGACACTTCTGTTTGTGCGCGATATGCAAACGGTTGCTGCGCACACTGCGGATGTAACGTCACAGTAGGCACGTTTGACGTTAAACTACATCCGGGCAATTTTTTTTTAACTTGTGATCATCAAAGAATTTAGACGGGCTTTGTGATCATGCTTGTGATGCATGTTTTAATAAAGCTTAATCTTTGCATTTTATTTGAAAAAAAATCTATATTTAAAAGCAAAAAATGCTTTAAGGCTTTGCTGATTTTATTTATTTATTTAGAGCTCAAATCTCAATCTCAACACCTTTTGTAATTGAAATATAAAATAAATATATATTATATTAATATTGCAATACTTTTATCAGTTGGCCATAGGCTCAATCCCCATTGTGTTACGTCGTTCAATGGTAGATCTGTCTTAACAGACTTACTTAAATGAAAATCTGAAAACCTGCACAATGTAATTTATTGTCATTATTATATTACTGATAAAGTTTAGTTTGTATTTAATAATAAATAAATAAAATAATCCAAAACAAAATTAATCAAATATTACAAAACAAATATAAACTTGCAAACCATGCAAAAGAATGTTGATAAGAAAATGACTGTGGCTGGTGTTACTGGGATTCCCCACATTGTTTATTGGCACAAACATGCAAGACTTCAGCATATTGCACATTAGTGCACGCCCCCTGCAAACACAATAACAATGGGGGGAAAAAACTATGTTGTATGTTGATTAAGTTTTGAGTATTGAGGTATGGAATACTACTGTATTTATCTGCTCCTCACTGTCAGATCAGGGACACAGTGTAGATGAAGATTGACAGCCTTGATCTTTCAGGAATAGACATTCGTCACTATTCCCAGTTGTGTTGAAAAGTGGTGGGGACAAAAGATCAGATGAAAAAACATTACAGCAGGACGGGAAAAATATTGAATAACGGCGCATCAAAAAATGGGCATAGCGTAGGCAGTACACAAAAATACTCAGCATAAAACCCTCAACGATGTTGACTGCACATGTCTGTCTTGTGGTCCTTGTCATCTGCCTGTTGTCTTGACCAGTTACTGAGTGGTCTTTGGAGTAGTTATTGTACATTTAATACACCTTCTCCCCTTTCTCATTGTGTTGGCAACACTGTGTTGAATAAATGTAAAAATAAATAAATAAAAATCATTATCTTTTGTCTGTCAAATATTATCGATCATTACTATTAATAGAAATCATAATAACAATGATTAAATTATTTTTATTAGTTGTAGTTGTATGAGTAGTACTATCGACTATGCAGGTCCGTGTGTTTGTGACTGGTTTAAACTTTACCAATGTGTTGCATTTTAAAAGCTTGTCATATTACCCTTTGTATCAAATCTTGATCTAGTAACTAATGTCAAATAAATGTAGTGGAGGAAAAAAATGTGTTGAGTGACAAAGCAACATCAGATGAAATACAAAAATGTAAAAGTTTAATTAAAAATTCACAGCAGTACTCACCCACAGAATGAAATGATTACCAGTCTCTGCAGTTTGATGGCCAACAACCCGTGGAAACAGAACCTTTGAGTCTTGCTTTAAGCCCTTGAATAAAAAATATTTAACACCAAATTACAGCTGCAACACTAAGGAATGATGTTTTCTTCTGTTACACTGTCACAATTATAAAGTTATTATCAGTTGTGACAATCGTTTATTTTCTAAGATAAAGCAAAAGAATATGCAGATAAAAAAACATGCATACCTGGTTAGGTGCTATGATATGACTGGAATATATAAAAAATATATCTACTGCATTTTTGTCATTATAGCATGGATTACCATAAAATAAGCTTCAGTGGGCAGTGTTCTCTAAGACTTATACAAAACAAAGTCGCTGGGCCTTTGAGGCAACTGTATCAATTCAAATATAGGTTTTTTATTATTATGTTAATACATACCTGAGAGGAGCGTCTTACTCTGAAGAATCAACCCTGTCCATTGAGGGAAAACAAATCTAATATCATTAACTGTGTAACAGCTATTTAATAATATTATTATTATTATAACTTGAGGTTCCTAGCCATATGTTGGGATAGATTAAAAAACTTGAGACAGCACTATTAACCTAAATAACATTACTTCATCATGCCAAGGTACACTTATTCAAGGCCAGCTTTAAATAACTGGAACACAAAAATGTATGGCCAATAGATGTGTTGAATTACTTTTACATACACCAGTCTGTGTAAATTACTGTGTTCATGGAAAATGCTGATGACGGAGAGTACAATATCTGTTTTTCTGTGTTTTTGAGTGATCTTACCATGTGTTTTCAGATGTTTTTCAAAATAATGTTTTCTTTGTATGATGGATTGGCACTTGGGCCAGTGCCAATGGCTCCTTTGTGCCAGCTTCACCTCACAGTGACAGGGTATACTAAAAGTGTCTGTGGAAGGATGAAAACAAATGTGAAAATGAATAAATTAGGCCAGGAACACAGATTGATATGACACTGGAATTTGGTAAAAAATCTTTACAAAATTGAACAGAAGTCCTCTGTTGATGTGAAGGCTGTATTGAGCACTAAATAACAGTACAAATTGGTATTCTTGGAATAATGATATTGACTTTAAAAATATGATGAATAGCTCAAACAAAATAAAATACATATCACATGAAATCAAATATTTTACCTGCAGCCATATTTGTCAAGTAGCCTAGCTCGCTGTTTCTACAAGGCAAAAAAAAAATATCATTAATTCTATATAATGTCATTCACATAAGACAGACAGCTATAGCACATAGGCGTTTTCCAAAACGGAGCGTTGTGCCCTTAATATAAACATAAAATAATGGGTTGGAATTATATAGCACTTTTCTAGGCACTAAAAGTTCTTTAAAAAAAACATCTCTCTCTCTCTCTCTCTCTCTCTCTCTCTCTCTCTCCTCTCTCTCTCTCTCTTCTCTCTCTCTCTCTCTCTCTCTCTCTCTCTCTCTCTCTCTCTCTCTCTCTCTCTCTCTCTCTCTCTCTCCTCTCTCTCTCTCTCTCTCTCTCTCTCTCTCTCTCTCTCTCTCTCTCTCTCTCTCTCTCCTCCTCTCTCTCTCTCTCTCTCTCTCTCTCTCTCCAGTTCTGACCTGAACCAGTTTACATCCTCAACACTTACGTCCCTGGCCAGGGGGTTAGAAGTGCCCTCCATATATACATATATATATATACATATATATATATATATATATACATATACATATATATATACATACATACATATATATATATACATAAAGAAATGCTATTTTCTGATTGGCTAATGGGTCCTGATAGGGCCTCTCGTGGTTTTATAAGTTATTTATTACTATTGCTATTACTACTATATTTATTTCTTCTTCTTCTTATTATTATTATACATTTGGGACTTATATTCAATGACATTTCAGTTAGGCTATAGTCAAAGACACACAAGATGGCTCAAATCTAAAAAGAGTCTGATCACTTAAGCATATCTCGACAAATAACAATGAAAACATAATAAAAGTCAAATATTACTTACACAGATCGTTGGAATGGGCCTGGGAATCCAAGCAAAATATATAGACATATTTGCCGCTCTTCGTGGTTTTAGAATGAGCATACTGCATATGATCAATATGATCACACCTGGCATCAGAATTGGAAATGGCTTCATAGCAATAATAATAACAATAATAACCATAATATATCTGATAGTGTATTTTATAGACAAAAGATTATGATCTCTGACATTTATCCAGCTAACACTGCATCCAAAACGACAGGAAAGGGGAGAAAATACTACTCAGACCACAGGGACCACAGGGCAGACCACTGAGGAGCTGGTCGTGACCAGTGTCTTTAGCGCCCCTAGTGGCAGTAACCACTGGTCCATGCCAGAGACCATGGTCCAGGGACAGACCACAGAATCGGCTGCAACCACCCCATGGTGGTTGCCAGGATGGTAGCCTGCTGGTCTTGATTGATCCCAGATGCTCCCTCACCAGTTCAGGCACAGTTGGCACCGGTTGATGCTCGGGCTGTGGCTCAGGTGACAACAGCCATGCCATGCCGCACTCTGTTCCCCTCAGTTCTGACCTGAACCAGTTTACATCCTCAACACTTACGTCCCTGGCCAGGGGGTTATAAGTGCCCTCCAACTGCGGGTACAACTCCGACACTGATAGAGTTGCTTTGGAGGAGGATTTCTAATGGTTTTCAGGCAGCTTGTAATATACCAGTAGAAGAAAAAAGCCATCCCCCCACTTCAAAGGTTTCAGAACCAACATGATCTTGGTTGGAAACCCTTCTACTATTCAGGTTGTAACCTTAAACAATGACAAAGACAAAAAAACTGAATACAGAGTTTACAGTTTATTACCAAGATTTAGAAAACTTACAAACAAGTTCACAGCTTCAGGTCTTCAGGCACAAGCCAGTTTAGAGAAGTCAAGACTGGCCAATTTTAACTTCTGGCCATTCCCTTCTGGAAAAGATATGAAAGGTGAAAAGAAGCAAACATCTTGAAAGTGATTGGAGTCTGGGACATTCTGAATTACATTCATTTTAACAAGTTGAGAAAAAAAAAATGACAGATTTATTTGTTTTGCATATAGGGGATAGTGCTTTAAACAAAACACAGAGAGAGAGAGAGAGAGAGAGAGAGAGAGAGAGAGAGAGAGAGATCACAAGCCAGCCAGCCTCATGTGCTGAGTACTTCTAATCACCAATCATAAGAGTTAAGTTCACAAGCCATACAAATATCTCAAATGTATGAAGTACACAAGTACATACTTTAAATAAAAATCTGGTCACCTGTTCCTTTGCAAATCCAGCATTATTTCAATATTCAGATTTGTGGAACTGGTAACTAGGTTGCAAACACACTAGAAAAAATTTACTCCAGATACAAAGGCTGTATGAAACGTAACATTATCTTGAGGGAACATCTCACTTACTAGTGAAAAAAAGAACTGCATAGGCTACTTATTGATTGCCATAACCCCTGTCAACATCCTCCCAAGTCAGAGTGCTACTGAGAATCAACAGTTAACCTCACATGAAGTGCTTTGGCCAGCTTCTGATTTCCATGTTGGAACACTTACAAACAATTAAAGAGTGAGAAGATTTTACAATTTAAAGACAGTTACTAAGAATTCACTACATGTAAACAATACGAGAGGTAAACCCTCCACATACATATTTTCTCTTAAAACTTTTAACAAGGGTCTTTAAAAACATTATTTACATTATACTATAATAACAAGGTTTGGCACTTGTCTTGGTGAGAGACAAGAAAAAAAGATACCACTTTATGCAGCAGACTATATTTTGTTTTTGTGACACAGCAGTAGTAGATGTCAGTACAAGTGGCACGGAGCACCAAAGAAACACTGATGAAAAACAAGCCATTTTAATCCTACCATTTCTGGTATTCTCATAAGTCTGATGTCTGAGGAGTGCTACAAGACTAACTGATTCGAAAATCTCTAAAAAGGTGCTTTGCGTTTAAACATTATGGATGGGTTTACCACCGTCATTATTTTAAACCGAGACGGATTTAACTGCATACATGGAAAAAGAAACTCTCAACATGTGCCTGTGTATTTTAAACTTTAGGAACACATGGGAGACGTCAACTGCTATTTCAGACGAAAAACGCTCATCAGGAGGAAATTAAAAAGCTTATAAGGCCTGGCTTGTATAAGAAATAGTTAAGCACTGCTTGCAAAATGTTTTTAAGTATATAAAATTTTACATCCGTTTATTTAGAAAAGAATTCCGTATGAAAAATGATGAAATTGCAAAAAGCTGCTACGCTTATTACTGTTCTGAGTTTTGGTGAGTAGGTTCTTTCAGTTTGTCTCAGTTTCACTTTTCCCTTAAAAAAAAGCAAATACAGAAAATAATGAACTGAACAAAATCTCATGAAATACTGTCATGGCTCTTGCAACACTTTCTCAAAGTGTGCGAGTGTGTGTGTGTGTGTGTGTGTGTGTGTGTGTGTGTGTGTGTGTGTGTGTGTGTGTGTGTAGTCATTCATTTGTGTCTCACTCTCAGGAGGCCACTGAGAACGTTAAGTTGAGAAGGATGGAAATCATAATTTAGACGTCATAATTTGTATTGCAGATGACCTTGTGAAAGTAGCCAAACAAAAAGTCTTGGTGTAATGATAACACACAGAGAAAATAGCACCCCCTCCTTCTTCATACTACTTTCAGGGTGCTACCATAAGCCTGCTGCACAACCACCTGCACGTTGTCTAGGATGAAGTCGAAAGCCATACTCCAGACAGACTCGACCGACTGCTGCATGAGCCTGCAGAGCAAAGATCAAAAGGCAACATAAGGAATAAATAAAAACACACAAAAGAAAGCGCGTGAGGTAGAGGAATGGAGGTGGCTAAACTGTACACTTCTTACCTTTTCATATATTTTATAATCAAATCCAACTTCTCCAGATCTTTATCCTCAATCAGATCAGTGCAGTATTTTACCACCTGCAGGATGTCCTCCTCCATGGGTTCTAACAGAAAAGTCATTACATACAACATAAGTAACTGCATGAGTAGGCACCATGAAAGAGCTGTTCTTCACTGTCTACCTGTTATGGTGGTGACCCATTCCCGTAGGAGTGTTTTAATGTCCGTCAGGTCATAGGCTCCGGCCAACACTGGAGAAGGGCGAGGAATGAATTTGGACAGAGACTCTGGGATGTCTGGTTTTGAGGTTGATGTGGAGGGACAATTTTCAGTCTGGGAAGGGAAAACAGGTGTGAGCTGGAAAGATTACTTAAGAGTACAAACTGCCAAAAAAGTGTATATCTTCACCTGCTGCCACTATCAACATATATATATAGACCTGTTCTTTGGCTCACCTTTAATATGTTTATTGTTTCCTGTGATTTTATAGGAGGTGGTAGGGTTTTGGCTGGGCTGTTAGTTGTGTGACGCCTCTTTAGAGGGGAAGGACCTTTTTTAACAGGGCTCACGGCATTTTTTCTCTTGTAGCGTCGCTTCACCCGACCAATGCCGACTCCAAGTCCTGACTGTTTTAGCTGCAACAGTGGATTCTTCTGCTCCACTGCTGAGAAACCAAGAGGAAAAACAAAGGATAAAAGAGAATATGCAAGCTGGTAATAGTAGGAAAAACAGCTAAACTAATTCTTAAAAAAATTCACATGGGGACTTACATATTTTTGCCTGGGGCTGGACATTTGTTACGCGGTTGTAGGCAGACTTCAGTTCGTCCTGGAGCTCTTTGGGAAGGGCAGCAAATACGTCCGGATCAACCTGCAGTCAGAAAGCCGAGAGACTAAATCAAATCAAACTAGTCACAAACAATAAAATCAGCTTTATATAATTGCGGACTAATATGCTCATTTGGAGAAAAGCTTTTTGCCCTTCGAATAAAAAGGTGCCTCTTAAGGATTACATGTATTGATATTTTTAACATACACCGACCGTAATAAGTGTCCACATTTCTCTGTGACAACTTGGGCTTTTGACAGATTTATGGATTATCTACAAAAGGCAAAATCTCAAAACGTTAGCATCCTTACCTGCGAGAAGTTTGGTAGTTCCAGTACAATTCCCAGACTGTCTGGCTGGTTTGGAATCTGTAGAAGCAATGTGCCAACGGGTGGAGTGTAGAGTGCAGGACCAGAGACAGGAGGACGAAGAGGGGAGGTAGGACGAGACTTTAGAGATGGCGGCTGTGGAAGAGGAGCTGAGGGCTGTGGACTGGGTGACCGACGGTTACTTGCTCTCCCGTCCCGATTACTCCATGACTGCTCCACTTGTTCTCTCAGATCTGCAGGCAACGCCGCCAACACAGAATGATCCACCTTGGATATCGTAAAGAAACCCAAGTTGTTGAAAACATTTAACTGTTGGGCTCGTGTTTAATCTATTAGACAAGTCAAGTCCTTACCTGTGAAGGGGAGGGAACCTCAATACTGAAGTTGAGACGGGCTCGAGAATGTTTCGGAGTTTGTCTGCATGCCTGCTGGTCTCTGCTCGTCCCTGGGACCGGCTCGGGAGAGGACAGAGGACCTGGAGAGGAGCGAGATGATGGCCGCGTGGTTGAGGAAGTCTTTTCCTGATGCGTGTTGTTGTCAGCAGCATCTGTAACGTTGATGCTGAACTCAATCGATTTGGCAGACAACAACAAATACATAAACTGAAACACAAAGACTTTACACAAACCTCTGTGACTGGATCTCGCACTTCCCTGGCCTAGCAACATTTCTTTGATGGAGCGTGTCCCGGGGCCCGAAGAGTCCTGGGGGACAGAGTGATGTCCGTCAAGAAGCTGAACCTGGATGCCGACTCCTCTCATGTCCTGAACCTGCAACTTCATGGCGTGGAACAGCTTGATGACTGCAGCGGCTATCAGCTGACCACTGTCAGTGGATTGAGCGAGCATCACAGTCCTGACAAAAAAGGAGACAGATTTAAAAAAATAAAAAATGAGTCTATAGAGAGACAATAATATGGATAAGCAATGCATAGACGACATTATCAATCAACCCGTAACATACACAGACGATAGTTTCTTTCCTACCTGGCTAAGTTATCACATATGCCATGACCGCCGTATTTAGCCGATTCGATTGGCGCTCCAACCTTGCGAACCATGACCTTAAGGGTAACTCTGCGTCCCCGCAGCCCTGCTTCTTGTAAACGTCTTTGCACCTCCATGGACAAGTTAGTCATGAAAGACTCTGCCTCATCAACCTGATCACAGAGGTAGGGGGACAAGAGGGTTTGAGAGATAGATGGGAAATGCAGGGAAGATAAGAAAGAAGAAGAGGTGGAACAGGAGAAAGAAAGTAGGTCTAACCGTAGTAAAGCGAATGTTGTAGTTCATCTCAGCTGAGACGGACTTCCTTTCCTTCTCGTAGCGGACAGGTCGGTCATCTAGCCCCCTGCAGAAGCGGAACAGGGTCTGTCCGGTTCGGGGTCCAAACTTCTTTTGCAGCTGAGACAGAGACACCTGTTGGAGCTCCCCACATGACCTCACACCCATAGCAGCCAGTTTTCTGCCCATAACAGGCCCAACACCTAGAAAAAAGAAATGAAAAATTGATCAAATATTTACCACAGGAAAGACTGTATGCTGACAGCCGAGACCAGCAGGTGGTGCCGTATCTACCTGGTAAGCTGGTCACTGGCAGGTCCCTGATAAAATCATCCACTTCTTCAGACTTTAAGAAGTATTGGCCATCTGGCTTGGCCTTACGGGTCGCCAACCGAGCCAACAGGATGTTGGACCCTGAACAGATGAGTCAGTCTGAGTTTGTTAAACAGAAACGCAGTCTTGATGTATTTTACAGTATAAGACAAACTCACCCATGCCCACTGAAGCACAGCATCCGGTTTTCTCCTTGATATCTGCTCTGATTGCACTAGCCAGATCTTTTGGGTTGCTGCCCAACTCAGTTAGCAGAGCAGAGCCGTCTATCAACACTTCGTCACAGCTCAGCGCCTCAATGTCATGGGTGTAACTGCAAAAAAAAAAACAAATAAATGAGAAGGTGTGCTTGAGGTCATTTTTTTATGTAAACAAGAGGGAAGTGATTTGAAGATTGACGAGGAAGTTCTTCTTACCCTGCCAGAGTCTCATACATGGTGAGAGCCACCTCTTTATAGGCCTCAAAGTCATATGGGACCGACTGCAGCGAGGGACACAGCTGTTTTGCTTTGCCAAAAAACATCCCGTTTCTCACACCAGCCTGCCTGTGAGAGCAAACCGATTCCGGTTAGTACAAAATACAGACATTTGTGCCGTTTAAATATAAATGAAAAGCCCACAAGCGTGTGATTACATCTTACCTAGCCTCATAACTGCAGGATGCAATCTCTGCCATTGAGAGAGTGGCAGCAGCCTGGTCCACTCCGTTAGCATGGGAGTCAGGACTCTCTTGTGAAGGACTTCTGTGTAGATCCTCATCTGCCGTCTCTGAGAGGCAAAACAAGGGAACACTTAGGCAGGCATGTTAAAGTAAGACATGTGCAGGAAAATACAGGAAACTCACTGAGCCAGGCCTATGAAAATCAAGCATGAAAATCAAGCACAAAAATCAAGCACGCTCCATGACAAACAGGTTGAGTATGATGATCTCACCAGGTTGAGGATGAGTATGTTTCCTCTGGTAGTACTGCTGCTCCAGCTGAGGGTGGGCCCCGGGCCTCAGGGGCACTCTGCCCTGTCCACGGTTACTGGTCACAGCTATAGGCTTCCCTGCAAGACAACCATGAACTCAACCAGGAGCACAGACTGGATGGATGAGACTATTCTATGCAGCATGTGCTTGTGCATATCATCAACACGTTTCACTGGCAGCACACAATTTAAACAGAAAAAAAGGCGCCTTACCTCTAAGCTCTGGTCGATGTCGGATCCCCACAGACACAAAGAAACAGTCCATGTCCACGTGAAGAATACAAGATTTAACACTCGTGGGTGCTGACGTTCCTGACCACACAAATAAATACAACATCGTTAGAGAAAAGTTTTCCAAATCACAAATGAACACGAGCATCTAAATCCAGTTTAAAACTGGCCACATGTACATCAGTACATCGTAAATTAGCAGGGACACAGATGAGATCCCAGAGAGAACTTCTTTTTTTTTTAAAGATGTTTTTAGCATTTACTGACACTTTACAGACGAGGGCAACAGGACACTGTCTCTGTCTGAATTTGAACAGGAGAAGTTGGAGTTATGAGGTATGTGTGCGTCTCAGACTGTGTAGTCACCTACATTTACCCTTCTTTAACAAAAAGCAGCAGCTTTTCTTTTTACAGGGAAAAGCAACAGTGATCCTTCCTTTCCTACCTCGACTGTCTGTCGAGCGCTGGGCCACAGATTTCCTCAGCCGGTCTTTCCCAGGAAAGGAGGACCCTCCCACTGCTTTTCGCTTCCCGTGCAGTTCATTGACATACTCAGAGAAGCTGGACCTCCATGTGGAGATCTGGTGTAAACGTGAGTGAGAGTAGAACTCAGAGATCAAACCGCCGGTCTGTGCCAGCAGCTGAGCTGACGACTTAGATGGTGATGAAGCCTTTTCAGTGGGAGGATCCGGTTTGGCTGTTACGCTGGTCGCGTTAAGTGAGGCAGGGTCAGACGAAAAGGCATTGTGGTGACTTCCGTTCAGTCGAATTGGAGAATGTGAAAGAGAGCGAGATGCAGGTGACGGAGTCTTTTCCGGATTTGAATCAACTTGACGGGATTGCTGGAGCTGTTTTGGGAGTAGGTGGCTTTCACTGGCTTTTATAGCCTCCTGGTAGGTGGGTGGTGGAGGTTTAGGTCTCTGCTCATTGGCTCCATGTGAATGGGATTGCTTTAGAAAGGCAGGAGACTGGTCAGATTGTTTTGGAGGACTATGGGGAAACTCATAAGGGTCAGGTTTGCTCTGAAACTGTACTGGAGGACTCGGAGGTTTATCAACTGAACTCTTGACTCTGCATGGGGCCCGTTCATTGTCAACAGAGTGTTCATCTATAACAGGAGACAGGTCCGCTGGCTTTAAGGCACCATTAACAAGGTGAGAGTGTCCATTTGTCAGATGTGCTTCCTTCACCACCTGCGGGAGAGGATCTCCTTTGCCACAATCTTGCATTTCATTCATTTTTGAATGGCTCATCAGGTCCAATGAGGTCTGCAATAATCTGTTTCTGTGAGATCAAAAGTTGAAGAAGAGATGTCTTAATCAATATTTATTACACAAGATGTTCCAACTTTGTGTGCAAAACTTTGTAATCTCTCATTTAAGTAAGTAAAAAAAACTAAAAAAATGCATACTCACATTTTTAATTCCACTTCCTTGCAGCCACTCCGGGCACTGTTACAAGAAGAGTTGTTCTGAGGTTGTGGTTGGCTAGCTCTTTGATACTGGAGATTAGAATGAGCTGTTTGAACAGCAGACTGTTGGGGCTTGTGTGGGTGCTTTGTGGGGCTTGGGTAAGACAGCAGGTGGGTGTGCAAAGGGCTTCTGTGTCTGGGATCTGTATTGAGGTAAGTGGATGCTAAGTGACTTGGTTGTTGGTTAATGAAGCAAACTGCAGAACTTTGCTGGATGGACTGAGGTTGGATGTTGCCTTGGTAAAGTCCACTGTGGCTGGGGTTAGGGATACAGTTGGATGTGGACTGCTCATGGTTGAGTACAGAGTGCTGAATGCTGCCCTGTGGCAGATGAAGCTTTTGATGGACGCTCGGCCGAAGCGGCCCATGGCTGTGTCCTGCTATCTCTGACGTCCGACGCAGAGTCGTGCCAGGGAAGAGTGGACCTTTCCGTTTAGTGTACAGCTGGTACTGGAGGTAAGGCAGGAGACGCCCAGCCTTGATACTGTTGCAAACAAATGACAAAGTTAACACAAGGATTTTCAGCTAATATTTAACAATATGACATTAAATGAGCAAGACAATTCCCACTGAACACACCTCTCGGGGATCCACTCTGGCCTGATGATCTTTTCCCCTTTCAGCTCCTGAATTTTGCTGTTGGGCAAGTTATTGGCGATGATGTGGGTGGTCTTGGAGCGAGAGTAGTACACGTGGAACTGGCCACCATGCAGCATCATCAGTCTGCGTAGCTCGTCTGCACTTGGCTCTGCTCACAAAGAGGCAACCAATAAAACAGTAAACCACAAAGACACAACTAAATAAATAATCATATCAGACAAAAGTCCTACTTATAGATCTGTAGACAACATCACAAAAGAAAAATAGATACAGTTATCATGTAAAACCATGACTTGAAAGGAAGTAAAAGAACGTTTACATTATTTTTTTTTACATTGGTACTGTAGCGCAGTGTTACCTGTGTATCCATTGACATAGATGGCCACACCGCTAAAAATATTGGAGCATGAACCATCCTTTTGTTTCTCTCTGGGGGCATCGAGTTTAAACTGCTCCTCCAGCTTAGAAACTTTTGCAGCCATATAGCCGCCCTATAAACACAAAGGAGAGCAGTGAGACAGAACTGCAGTCTTGATATGCTGGTATGAATATCACAATGCCTTCTATTACAATAAGGTATAGTATATCTACTTACGTCACCAAGCAACACTTTTTTAAGTTTATGAATAAAGAATAAACTCTGCAATATGTATGTATGTATATATATATATATATATATATATATATTTTTTTTTAATTGCTGCTTTGTTATCCAACATGCTTGCACACCATGAGCATTTTCTTTTATAGGTGGTACATAGACCATCAGTGCGTATGACATTTAAATAGGGGCACACACATTCTTACAGAGACAGAGACATTGTCTAATTACTGTCTTGCTATGGTGATATTACTGTTGTTATGAGATGTTGGCTACATGGCTATATGCAGCTCTCACAGTTGTGTTAAAGCTGTGCCCGGCAGTCTAGCCTTTACCCAATTAGACAGTGACTAGTGATCCGTTTCAGGCTCTTAGCTGTCATAATGAAATTGCAGGGGATGAAGAACAGGATTGTTCACTTCCGGTAATATTGTGAAGCTCACTATGCATAAACCATGTACTACATTTCAACCCACTGCATTTTTTTTTAAACTCTTAACACAGTACTCTTAACAACTACCCATTCAACTGCCTATCTACCTACCTTAACGTTACACTTCTCCGACAGTCATATAGCCTACTGTTTTCCTTTTTAGATTGAGCACGTCCTCACACTGGGTTTATTTCTGCTTCACATGGTTAATTATGATGACATGAGAGATACTCACACTTTCAGCCCAACCATTGTCATCACTCTCATTGGCTCTCTTCTTTGTCCATCCATCTCGACTCATGCTGAGCTACCTGAAAGCAGTACAAGGAGTTACTCATCAGTACAGAGTCATACAAGGCAAAGCTGAGTTCAGACACCAGACTGCAACAAGTTCAGTGCTTAGTTAATTGCTTAGGTTATTTATAAAATTATTTAGAGGAGACCCTGACTACTGTATTTATGATGCACACAAATAGCTGTCCATACCTCCTAAAATTATGCTGGATGTCAACACTAATCAGATAAAGGTGTGCCATTTGAATTACCAACTGAGAAGTTACCAGTTACTGAGTGATGTTTTCTTGCTAGTTTACAAAGCTTTCTCAGGTGCAGACAAACAGTGACACTGGTAACAACTGACATCTATAGCAGTTGTGTTGTGAATTTATTATTGTGGTGTAATGTTTATTCAGCATGAATGTTATGATATTGGGTTTTATTCTCAGCTTTGTGTCCAAAGGCATGCCCGGGCAGGTCTTCACGAGACTTTACTGTGTTTTAAAGAATCTTTAGCCTCTCTGTGAAGAAATCAATGAAATCTCCATTTATTACATTTTCACGAATAGAATAAAGCTTTCCCAAATCTCGAAGTGGGTTGCAGACAGCTTTAATGCTTTACCTAAAAATGTCAAACACGCTTTGACAACAGTAAACGGTGCTAAAAACGGAAGACCAGTCGCTCAGCATTGTTAAGTTGACGTTATGTTTCTCCCATTGCCAGACCTATCTCAGCGCTGAACCGCCGAATCGGAAGCTGCGAATCGGAAGCCAACTTCAGCGTCGTCGGGCAGGTCTTCTGCCATTGACAGGTAGGTTACAACAGAGCCCCATGTGGCACTTTGTCACGTAGCCTAGCCACTCCGCTTAGCTAATTAATCGTGCATGTCGCTGCGCCACGGCACGACTGTAATATCATGTCAATTCAAGCAAGAAAAAATGCGGGTTTAAGTGTGGTGACCGCGCTCGCTAACAATGCTGCCAAAATTAGCTCGGAAACAAAAGACACAGTAACGTTATATGACTTTGTAACTTCAGTACGGCGCTAATCTGTAAACAAACAACAGTCCTGAGTGATTGTAACAGAAGTCACTCGCTTTTACCTTTTATTCTGTCAGACTGGGTTGTTCGCCGCAGACTTCTCTCTGCAGATACAGACCAACACAAACGTTGAGTGCGCACTGATTACGAGGTAAGACCACAGCAAAGCGAAATCAAAATCCTCCGGACAGCTAACGTTAGCTCGACTCCTCAACCTTGACTTTGTTATTCAGAGAACACCTTTTGGTGGACAGATATCCCCTTATTTTGTCTTGTTGCCACGCCATGTCTCTTCAACATTTTCGCTCTCCCTCCCAGTCCTTTTGCTCTCCATTTCTACCGCCTGAGCCCTTTGCTTTCCTTTTTCTCAGTGAGCGTCAAGCGAAGAAGGCGAAACATAGTAGTTCCGGAGAAAATTTCAAAATAAAACATACGATGAAAATTTAACATTTTGTATACTGTGTGTGTGTGTGTGTGTGTGTGTGTGTGTGTGTGTGTGTGTGTGTGTGTGTGTGTGTGTGTGTGTGTGTGTGTGTGTTGAATAGACATTGAATAGAAAATGTTGGGATAAAGTAATAATAATAATAAACATATACAGTGCGTGTCCTGCAGGCAGTAGGCCATTGCCATAGTCAATTTGTACGTATGTTATAGGTCATCAGACCTATCTTTATTCTACTCTAGCTAAGTCAACTGGCACAAAGCTTGGATAACCAAAATGGTGCTGATGTAGAAACTGAGTCTAGACAGCTAAATAAATAAATAAATAAATAAATAAATAAATGTCGACACTTTTAAATAAAAAAATCGGAAAACAAACATGCTATGAAATTCCTATATATCTGAATATAAATCTATATAAATATGTTATACTGTTTCTTCATAATACAAGTAAGACATCATAGGCTGAACTCTTAACTGTTAAATATTAATAATGTTATGGTATTGTGTTAGACATAGTAATCGGAGAGAAAAAATATATTTGTGTACATATATATTTTGGTTGGACCATTCCCCTTTGGCTAGCTAGTTAAGTTCAGAAATGTTACTTCTATATTGTGACTAACACCTGTATTTTATTTTCAAAAACAAAATACGCCGAATTTCCGGTTCACTTGTAGCAGCTCATCCCGGCTAGCCTCTCAAGTTGTGTTGTAATGCTGCCACTATGCGGGTAACTGAGTGCATGTCACCTGAACTGACTGGATAAAATAGCTCTTGGAAGCTTTGTACCGTTTTAAACCACCCACTCTGATACTTCCGCACCGATTTACTCAATGGGCTCGACACGACCAAGACAGCCGTTGGGGTGAAGCTTTGATGTGGAAGTAACCGGTGGTTATCGCACTCTGACAGACTGTTCACCTTTTGAAATGTGTCCCTGCGGCTTAACTCAGGATGGTTTGTGTTCACAGGGCGCCCACACCTCCTGCTTTCCTGCGGTAGACAGTCGATCAGACGCCCAGTCTAGGATTTATTCCCCGGTATTTGAAGCCTACTGTCTGGCTCCGAGCAGGGTTGTCCTCAGACGGCCCGGCATACAGACACTAACGGCCGTGACGCAGAGGCACGTGCAGATTGAACGAGCCAGCAGCGTAACGGCAGGCTGTAGTCATGGTGGTCCGCAGACAATTATAGCCATTTATAGTCTTCCCCCCAAAAAATGGCACACTTGTGTCACTTGTCACGGCTTCTGTGCATTTCCACGTTAGTCAGCAGCTCATCCAACGGAGTAAAATAAGGTCATGCAGACAGAAACGGCAGGCTACAATTAGCATTTTTTTGTAGCCTACATCAGTGCCTGATTTGATTGAGACTAGCCTAATTGACACATTAATGATTCAGCTTTTTAGATCAATTAAAACAACAAAGGGTAAACTGCAAAGAGCATGACGACATTGGTTGATTCACTTGATGTTAAATCATAGGCATATGCTACTTAATTGTAGCCAACATAACAGTCATCTTTAAATTAAGGACAGTGGAATAAAGTAGGTCATAATACAGGGAAGGAAAATTAGATTAGTTTGCAACAAATCCCATTTCACAGAATCAAAAACACCAGGATGCTATTGACCCAAGGTTTGTCGTGGCCGAAGAGCCCCCTTATTGGTTGTTCTCTGTTGCTATGGTACCAGACATCGGATGCTGAAGTTTCATGCGCGCCTTGAGTCTTGTGTCGATGTAGCAGGAAGTAGGCTATAGTTGCAGTGATGGATAGTCAGAGAGTGACTGATGAATGTGTGAGTGTGTAGAGAGAGAGGGAGATCTCTGCACAACTGGGCCGACTAATGAGTCTGACTCACACACTGTCATTTAGACTGTAGTGTGTTTGTCAATGATAGAAATAAAGCCAGAGAGAGAGTAAACAACATAGGAGCCTCTTCATTTCCAAGACTAATGCATCAATACATTAACACATGAATGACTGATTTAACACCCTGCCTACAAAGTTTATGATCATGAAATAAATAAAAAAAAACACTGTGAGACAATAAGAGCAGAATATTTAGTGGGATGCTTCTCCCAAACATTGATGGGTGAGTGTTTTTCGGGGAGAAAGCTGTGCATTGTGTTTTAGAGACCATGTCTGCTGCAGGCACATGGGGCCATGGGATCACTGTGTATTTGGGGCATCCTTGTTCATAAACAATTACCAATAATTATGCAAAAATCTCAGAATAAAAGACTATGTGCATGCCTGTATCTGAAAAATGTCACAATTATATAGCTCTGAATCACTGCCCACATATTTTATTTGTTGAGCAATTAAAATAAAAAATAAAAAAATGAATGTAAGTAAAGCGGCAATTCAGTTTGATTGTCTGGCTGACTCTTTCACAGGGTGAAACAAAACATCCTGCTTTTTAAGAGGTCATTGGGCTGATGATTTGAAGTGGGTCTTGACTCACAGATAACATTGTAAGCCTTCAGTTAAAACATGGAAAATAACCAAAATTAGAGGTAAAAGATTATCACCTCGATAGTGGTGCTGTGTTACCGGTGTCACTCATACTGTAAGAAGCTGCACATTTAAAATGCATACTCCTGAACTAGACCTAAGACAATACACGTACCAAAAAGTAAGTGACCTCTTCAACTTCATTATTCATAAAATTATATAATACCATACTCAAAATAAGGACAAAAATAAAATTTGCATAAAAGGGACATTGGATGTTGGCAACTAAACTAACCAACACGTTCTCCGGTTATTGTTCTTTTTTTCTTTTTTCTAAAAACAGATAATCCATCAAATATTGCACAGTAAAAACACATACAAGATATTTAAAAAGAAGAGTCATTAAAACCTTCATTAGAAAAAGATGCAGACAAATTTCCTACTTTAGAGAAAGTGGTATATGATTGATTGGTCTATTTTTTTTTTAGCATCTTCTCCTGTTTTGGCAGCAGAGAAACAGTCCACTGGTTAATAATTAAATCTGAAGTATGAAAAGTTTGAAGTTGCACATGGAACTGTACTGTATGAGAGTCCTGTCACTGTGGGACATTTGGCAAATGATTAGACACTTCACACCCTTAGCACACACAACTCTTCAGATTAATCCAACGATGAGGAATAAGGTGCATGTAGTTCATCTGTGAGAAGTTAAAAGACTGCTCCTTCAGAAGGTTTTGCACACAGCAAGCACCCCAACATCCTATGAGGATGATCAGGCTCCATGGGATTTCATCCAACTCCATTTCACACAGCTCAGTAGGTATCAGTGCTGTCCTGTCAGCTGCATAGAGATCCAGAGTTTTGTCTCTTCTAAACAAGACCTGGAGATCCAGTGGGCAGGTTACAGTAAATCCTCTCCGTCGTTAGTTAAGTTTGGCACTAATGCGTATCCACTGAAGAGCCTGTCTGGTGTATTGGACAGCGTGAGCAATGCTACTGTGAAGAGTCAATGGCCCAGACAACGTATTCAAGTAGTTGAAGAACTCTGTAATGAAAAAGGAAGACAGACAGTGCTCTTAAAACATCTTTGTTTGACACAATGTGGCTTATTTTCATGTAAATCCATCTCAAACATTGGATGTGTCTGTGTACCTTTATTCTCCTGTGCGAGGTTGTCTGCCACCTCCCAGTACTCATAGCTGTACAGGACACTGTTGGTAATGTTCAGGTGATTTGCTGCCATCTGGTGGATACGTTGGGGAATGCTTATGACAGAGGGGAAGGCGCTGCCCCCACCCCGTCCAAGGTGTTTGGCATTGGGTGAGAGTGAAGAAGGGGGTCCTCCTGTACCCCTGGAAGTGAAAACACGTACACAAAGTGGTGGTGATCAATGAAGGTTCAGTGGCTGGAATGCAAGCTAATGAAACAGAGAGCCTGTAATATGCAAAAGTAATTATCCACCTACTTCCCAGAGTCACTCCAACAGGGTGGTGTAGAAGGCACTTTGGGAGAAGTCTGTAATGGCACCATAAACAAGTCATCAAATGTATACATTCTACCACAAACTTGAAAGGACAATAACATTTACTTTATGTTAATGTCTCTATGTAAATGGCACCTCAGACTTTTTTTTTTTTTTTCTTTAGAGATATACCTTAAAGTAGTCCAGCAGAACTTTGGAGTATTTCAGTGCATGGTCCTTCTTTAAACGAAACATTTGCCAGTAAAGGAGGGCAAGGCACCGGAAACTGTGGACAGCACAAGCACACGTCAAGGAGACTCAGATGGACCGCAAATCATCCTCAAAGTACAGGTCCTTCAGAGTGATGATAGATGTGGTGTAAACAGAGGAAATGACATACGCACCACAGAACCGCCAGCTGTTTGTCTTCCTGTCTCGCCCCAGGGCCAGAGTGGCTCTTCAGCCTCATTGCGTACCTTAAGACACAGGACTGTTAAAATGGAGCTGCGGTTCATGTATATGTATCTGTGAGTGTCTGTTGGTCTCTCAAATCCAAATTACTTCCTCTGTTTTTGCATGAGTGTGCAGTATACCTAATAAGCTCCACTGTCTCTGAGTACATGGTATAAGGAGACTTTGCCTCTAGTGGCCCTTCCTCCATTGCTTTCCCACATTCCATGAAGGAGAGAGCAGCATCAACATAATTCACAGCCTTCCCCAGCTTGTCCACCTGGAAATAAGAAAGACATTTAAGTAATATTGAGAGTAAATATTAAATCAATACTTGCATATTGTAGCCTTAAGTGTCTAAAACAAGCAGGAATTAGCTGAAAAGTACTTCAGCTCTGTGCAGTAGAGAGATTTATCCAGGAGGTGTTTAGCCTAGCTTAGCACAAAAACTGCACACAGGGTGAACGGCTGAATGTATATTATGTTTGTTAGACTCATGCAGCATCCTCCTTGCTGGTCTTCCTACAGGGCTGTCGGCTGACTACTTGATTACAAAATTCGAAGTAATTCTAAGAAAAAGAAAAAAAAGTACTTCTCTTTTTTTAAAGCCCCACATGACCTTGTTTCACAGTACCTATCTGACTTGCTATCAAAAAGTATAGGTTATGTGACGGAGGCTTTCTGGTTGACCAAGTGTGTACATATACTGTATATAGACAGTATCTTATGTTTCTCTGTGAAGCACTTTGTATCTTCCCTGAAAACAAATGTACTGTGTAAATAAAGTTTTGTGTCCTTGCTTACTGAACATATAGACATTAAAATGTTGCCAAAACGTCTCATCTTACTCCAAGTCAGAAAGCAAGTGGTTGTATTTCCCCAAAACTGTCAGAGTATTTTTTCAATGATTGTACAACATCCCAGTTTTGCTTAACTGTCGACAATTTATATTCAGTTAAAGATAAAGGACTCACCATTGCGTCGGCACGGTGCTTCATCCTTTTAGCTTCATGTAAGTAGTACTCAGCATGGTGCGGACTAAGATGGACAGAAATACAAAAAAATGAGTACAGTGCAGTTGTAGTGTTTTGTTGTCACCAGTAGGTCACAACAGACAGTTGTCTGGTTGAGTGTGTATCTAACTAGTCTCGCATTGCCAGACCTATCTCCACAGTGCTGTGGAGTAAGGTCTGGCTACACTACACATACATTCTGGGATAGGAGAAAAAAAAACCTCTGGGTTGTTTGCATTTCTTTAAACCAATCACAATCGTCTTGGGCGGCGCTAAGCTCTGGACGCAGCGACGGTGGCTCTGCAAAATAGTCTCGGGAAGGAACTTATTTTGGTGGAACATTTGCATCCCGCAAAAGAAAATGCCACATACAAAATAAATAAAGTTAACTGTTCACACAATACAGTAATGTGAGCTATTTAAATCAGCTGGATACATGGTTAAAAAAGAATTTGCTTTCACCAGTGTATCGCCATGTGTACTTCGCCCATAGCAATCCCACCAATCAGTTTACAAAATGCCCCAGTTAGATAGTAAATGCCATAAATATATTCTTTGTAAATCTTTACAATCAATCCCTAAAAGAACCAAGCAGGCCTGCCTTGCTGTACGATCCAAGTTTTCTTCAAAATTTGCGATTTTCAGCGTGTAGCTTGCTAGCTCGAAGTTTGTTGTTGTTTTCCAAAGCAAACAGCGTTTGAGAACGGCAACACACAGAGAGCGGAAGGTGGCGCCGGATGTCAGACAGTTATCCTGGAAATGTAATTCTGTTGATCCAGACTAGCATCTAACAAACATCAAGCAGTGCGGGCTATGCAGTGATGCTCACGTTTCATTGTTTGGCACGGTCCCCCTGTGTCCTGCAGGGCCCCAGGACTCGAGTGGTGGTTGGGGCTGTCTTGACACTTTGACACATTCCACCTCCATCTTGGGCTGAGTGCACAGGTGAAGACAAAAAGGTGAAATAAACCACAAGGCTGTGAGGAATGAAGTTGGGATGATCCAAACAAGTGCTTTAGTTGTATCACCTTTATAGCGGAATCTCTATTCTTGTCTCTGTTTTTGTGGACATGGACGTGATGCTGCTCTGAAGTCTTTGTTTTGAGGGGAGGCTTGGTGGACTCCGGGCTGTCGGACAGTGGAGACAGGGGAGACAGGGGAGACAACGGCCTCTTGCTGTCCAAGTACTCCTCCAAGTACCTGCACGTACACAAACACACATGGGGTGTAAATATAAATACGCTTATTGTATTTGTGTATACAGTGTGATTGCACATGTGTACGTGAGACAAAGTGGTGTGTTTAGTTATTTTTTCACCCGTTGTGTGTGGTCTCGGTCACAAAGTTGCGCTCAGCTGTGTGAGATGAAGACTCTGTGTGGCCTGAGAGGTCATTTGCATACGGAATACTCCTCTTGCTTTCACTTTGTGACACACCATTCTCCAACTGGTCACACACAAACACACATCCGCATGCTTTGAAGAACAAGCCTGTATTATTGCTTTCATATTTATGCATGCAAACGTACACAGCAAATTCAACAGAGAAGAGGGTAAATATGCATGTTGTCTACCTTGCGTTTCCTTTTACTGTCTTTCGTCACAGTCTCAGGGACGTATAGGTGTTTCATAGCCTCTCTTTGCTTATCCTTGGTTGATGAAGAGGAGGAGGGTTTTTTAACAGTGGAACTAGTAGTGCTGTCCGGGACCCTTTTGAGAAGACAGAGGTCTATCTGCACCACCAGATTTCTAAGCCCTCGTTGGGAAGGCGCTGTAGCTTGTTCACCACGCCCAAACGGGACCAGGGTGTAGAGTCTTTGCTGCCCCTCACTTGGATTACCTGAGGTTGGTCCTCTGTGGTGCACCACCTTCGGCCTGTTGGCGTCAGGCCTGCCTGGGCCTTGTTGCCCTCTCTTGGGCAGTCTCTTGTGAGAGGTGGAGTCTGCTGGAACTTTAGTGATCGGAGCCTGATATTCAGATTCTGAATCTGAATTTGAAGAGGACGAGGCAGAGGGCGAGGAGGATGGTCTGTGAGGAGTTGGGGAACGTGACGGAGGAGGCGATGGGTCTTGCTGTAACTCTCTCTCCTCCTCACTTCTCCCTCCCTTTTTTGTCCTTCCCTGGTGGTGTGAGTTGTCTTGAATGCGGTGTCGCTCGGTGTTGGTAGACAGTCTCTGTTTGGCCTGGACTGTTTGCCATTCACGTCTATGTTGCTGCTCCCTCCCGCTCCTCTTTTCCCCTCTTGCAGTCTCCTCTCTCCTCCTCTGCCTCTCTATCACTCCCTCCTCCTCAACCTCCTCTGCCTCCTCCTCCTCTTCTTCTGCCGAACTCTGGATCCAGGGACGTCTCAGTAGCTGCTCCTCCGCCAGCCTCCTGTCTTCCTTTCTCTCCTGTTTCCCTGGTTGTTTTTCCGGATGTCTGTCCTCTTTTCTCTCGTGTTTTCTCCCCTCTGCTTGGGTCAAATTATCTCCTCTGTGTTCCACCTCCTGTTCCTTGGACTGGGGTTTCTTTTGTGTTGTTTTTGTAAGGTCGACATGCACAGAGTTTGGCGCTGTAGCCTCAGAAGACTTGGCCCTATGTTTAAGGCTGGGGGTTGATCTAGAGTTCAACCCAGTATTAGATTTAGTACCAGCTTTAGAGGTAGATTGGGAATGAGAACTATGATCAGAGTTGGTTTCACGACTAGTGGGAATTAAGTGTTTAGCTGTTGTGGGGTTATGTTGTAAACTGGATTGAAATGAAGGCCTGGGCTTGTGGTTGGAGTTGTGGTTGGATCTGCTACTCTGGATTTGCTCTAAATGTGATGTGTGTTTGGCTTTGGGAGCCTCAGAGAGCTGTTTAGAACTTGGATGAAAGTTAGGCTTAGGTCTAGATTTGTGGCCGTGACTCTGGTTAGAGTTTAAAAGAGCAGAAGCCTTGGGTTTGCTTTGGTCTTGGTCCTCTGTGGTTCGAGTCTTGGACCTGTGCTGATGAGTTGGCTGAAGATGAGTACTGTTTGTAGGCTTGCTTTTGGTGTCGGTGTAAGGCAATGGAGTAATCCTATTTTTTGTCCTGTGGGGATTGGTTGTTAGGCTAGGTTGTGTTGTCCGAACCTCGGGGTAGTGCCGGACTCTGGAGGGAGCAGGTACGCTGGGACTGGGTCTTCTTGGAGGGTCTCTAGGTATAGGGCTGGGGCTACGGCTTGCTCTCAGGCTCCCACATGGACTGGGGCATTCACTTGGAACCGGGCTAGGGATCGGATTGTGCCTCGGGCTAGGGCTGGGACTTTGGCATGTGCTGGGGAATGGGCTGGGGCTAGGGCCGTAGCTATAACCAGGGCTAGGTAGGGGGCTGTTGTTGTGGCTGTAATTAAACTGTGGGCTGGGAATAGGGCTTTGGCTAGGGCTGTATTCCTGATTGCTGTCCCAGAACCTGGCTGGAGATGGGGCTCTTTGAGTGTGGGGAGAAGGAAGGCGTCCTGCAATGCTCTGGGAGGGATCCTGGTCACTGCTGGCAGATTTGTTCCGGGACTTCTTTAGCCATTTATCCAACTGCCACTGGGCCGCAGAGGGGTGATCAGTCTTAAAAGAGCACAGAAAAACAAAAATAAATATTAAATCATAAACTAGATGAATCTAATAGTGAGTATTTTCAACAAAACCTACCCAAAGTTTCAAAAGTATAGAAGAATGTTCCATTGCATAATCATATATAGATTGTATTATTGGACTAGCATTACTGATGTATTAATGTGTACTTAACAGCTAATTTGAACTAATTCATACACTGTTAAGGAGTTCAGTCTCTAACTGTTCAAAAGCCCAAATATTAGAAAAACAATTATGGCTACCATTGGCTCCTGAAAAAATGTGTTAGTGCAGAAAGAGTGAGTTTTTAATTCAAACAAACCTGTCTAAAGAATTAACTGAATCAAGAAAGTATAAAGTGTGTTTCTTTACTAATTATGAAAAACTGGATTTAAAAAAAATACTCGAAACAAATTGATTTGCATTGAAAACCTGCTAAAATATTCTTACTGCGCTGGTGGATTTTGTTTGCGTTTTAAGAAAATAAAGAGGACTCCATTATGGACTAAAATGACTTGATAAGAAGGACATTTCTGCAGGGAACATACAGCATGTATCATAATTTAAAAAGGGGATCATTTGAAAGTTGAAAAATCATAATTAGTAGAGTGACTTAAGCTCTGAAATATATATATATATATATATATATATATATATATATATATATATATATATATATATATATATATATATATATACATGTATGTATAAAAGTAGTGAAGTAGAAGTGTGAAGTAACAGAAAAAAGAAATACTCGAGTAAAGTACAAGTACCTCAAAATTGTACTTAAGTATGTGAGCAAATGTACTTGTTACACTCCACTGTACACGTCTTTTTCAGTACTAGTTCAGAGATAACAAGGTGCAAGCAGAGGCATTTAACCATGAGAGGAATGACACATATCACTACACTCACTGCACATAACAAATACCTCACTGACTCAGCTGCTTTTAAAACAATTTATACTCCAAAAACCCGAATACAGATAACGACTCATGTCTAAAAAGTGTGAAAAAAATCCAACTGACATTATAACCTCCTTTCAAAAGCCTACTTACTACATGGTCTCACAGCACACATCTGTGCTTACAGTAGCTCAACCCCCATCCAATTATGCCAAATGACTCACTTAATGTTTGCTTAACAACTGGCTTGGTAACCAAAAATGAGGCGAACACATGAGAAAGCAGAAGTTTCTACTAAATAGAAAAAAAAACAAAGAGGATACTCACAGCTGGAGAGCAAACTTCTTTTTCTCTCTCGCGTTCTCGCGTTCTCTCTTTCTCTCGTTGCTGACCAGGAACTAAATTAAACCTCTACTCCTCAAGTCAAACAGTGACCCCCCTCCCCACATCCCTCGCCCTCTTTCCAGAGAAGACACTGCATCTCTTGTACCGTCTCAACTGCCCTCCCTCCTTCTTTTCTGTCCCTCCTTCTTTCTCCCAATACCTGGAACTCTGAATTCGCTGCTTCCATAACTCCAACCCCCATCTCTTCCTTGGGAGACATTTAAACAGTCCACGTAAATGAAAAACACATGGTGTGCACCCCTCCGCCTCACCACCCCCAAACACACACTCCACTCCCTCCCTCTCTATAGGGGCCCAATGTAGTGCATGTTTAGTAATACAGTCCATTATGTCGTACAGGGCCTTCCATTCATAAAAGAGGAGCAGGTTTCCCCTTCATTCCACACATAGTACACGTCTCAACACCCACAATGCCGCACACCTCCAAAAGCCTGTCATACCTACCACACTCTACACCTCAGCACTAAGTGACCCATTCACTAGTTCTCTAAGATAATGCTATGCAAGTAGTCCACATTATCTGTATGCACGGTGGTTTTGACAGCAAAGGTAACTCTAGTTGTAGATGTAAACATGAACTCCAGTCTTGATGACTTCCACCTCCCGAGGGCTTTCCTCTTTAAGACTGGACCTGTTGACATGGCACCCGGGCACTATTTCCCAAAGGTACC
The DNA here is from genome assembly GCA_023631565.1 of Gymnocephalus cernua. Lineage (NCBI taxonomy): Eukaryota > Metazoa > Chordata > Actinopteri > Perciformes > Percidae > Gymnocephalus > Gymnocephalus cernua. The sequence goes on from CM042434.1 coordinate 20,083,699, forward strand.
TCTGCCCCTCACCCTCCTCCTCTACAAGTCATATGCATTCCTCATTCCTCTGTCCCTCCCCACACCTGCCGTCAACTGCCTCGAGGCCACCGCTCCCTGCAGAGAATTTACCCGAGGAAGAGACAGACAGGCGATGCCTGGACAGAGAAGATAAAGAGCTGAAGAAGAGGAGGCTGTGGCTCACTGTTGGTACCTCCTTGCTGTTGCACGGTGGCTGCGTGTTGGCAGGCGACACAGGATCTGGGAGAACGTCTGGGCTCCGGCTGGGGCTCCGGGAGTGAAGGCTGCTGCTCCCCGACTCAGCGGTAGAGTCCGAGCCTGAAGAGTCTGAGCTGGAATGTCTCACCCGCCTGCCATGTGTGTGCGCTCGCTGTGCTGACAGGCTGTCAGTCAACACACACATACACACACACACACACACACACACACACACATCAGAGAGAGGTCAGTGTACGTACACAGCCAAGTGGAGCCCACACACACACACACACACACACACACACTAGTGATGGGTCGTTCGCGAATGAGTCGGCTCTAAGAGCCGGCTCTTGTAGGTGAACGACGGGAGCTGGCTCGCATATCTGAAGAGCCGACTCTATTTTTAAAAATATAGCCTATAGAAATTAAATCATTGTGTAATAATGAAATAATGAGTGAATTTTATTTTATTTAAAATAATTGACTAATTCAAAGAACAAAAAAATAATTATATAGGCACACATTAGTTTCGACTGTCTGATCAGCCTCACATTCTGTTCCTGTCAGTCATACACAAGGTGTCAACCAATTATACGGCATGAGGGAGGGGCCGAGCCGTCACACACACACACACACACACACACACACACACACACACACACACACTCCTCCATTTTTTTACTAAAGTCATGACAGAGAGACTCTGAGAGGGTCCTCTCGAAAACAGGACAAATTATTACTGAGAGAAGAAACCGCATCAGCCCCTCGAAAGTGAGGCAGCTTGCATTCCTGAATGCAAATATCTCATAAAATAAAAATATGATCAGCATTGTGTGTGTGTTCATGCTAGTTATACAAAACATAACTAGTGAGATAGTTCATGCTGGTTATAACATCCCAATAAAGAAGAGAGAAAAAGAGGGACCAGTTTAATCCTTTCAGTTATTTATTTTTCTTTAATATGGGTTCTATTATGTTGTTCAGATTCAGATTGTATTTGTTTTGAATGTTGTTTCTATACATTAAAAAGTTGTAATTTAAATGCAAATGTTTAATAGTATTCTTTTTTCATAAGAAATCAATGCATTTTTTAAAGAAATTGTGAGACATTGTGAGTATGATTTCATTTAATAATTTAATTAGAATTGTTTTTCACACCTATCATAGTCAAAACATAATTTTTTTTAAAGAGCCGTCTGTGAGCCAAAAGAGCCGGCTCTTTTCAGTGAGCTGAGTCAAACGAATGCCCATTATTAACACACACACACACGTCACGCAGGCACGCACGCATACACCCGCGCAGGCAGGCACACACACACACACACACACACACACACACACACACACACACACACACACACACACACACACACACACACACACACACACACACACACACACACAGAGAAAGCTCATATCTACAATATACACACATGATATTTGTAATGGAGTACCTGTGTCCATCCCAGGAAGCTGACTCGTGAGTTACCTTCAGAGACACAGAACATAAAAACAGTAAGTATCTACGACAGCAGCATAATGTACAGCTGGCTACACTCAATGTCTTACCTCTGCTGTCTTAATATCCTTAGTAGTGCCAAACTGCGTTATGGGTGTGTGTGCATACAATTAAACACTACCAGAAAAACAGGCATCCTTCAGCACGAACTGCCAAACAATCCAGTCATAGTCTCGGATTCGCTTTGTCTTACACTTTCTTTTTCTGTTCTCTCCCAATCTCTTCAACTGTCTGTTTGCCTTCTTAAGCATGCACAATAGCATTAAGATATGTCCAGCTTAGATCAAAACTACTTAGTTACTTAATTTGTTAGTTATTATTTCTGCCATACCTAATATTTGTCACTGCTATCTTACAAAACATGCATCTTCCAGTAATACATATAACGACATTACATTGCTGTTACAATGTTATAATTACTTTTATATACTTTCAAAAAAAACATATTTACATGGAAAAATTCCAAATAAACTTTCACGTTAAACTGAAAATAACTGCCACGAGCCTGCAGTTTATCAAGAGGAAGCGCTTTTTTTCTCTCATCTCTCAGACTTTCTCCAAGAAACTGGATAATTAATCTTACTAAACGATAATGCTGATGTTATTATTATTATTATTATTAACCAGCAACAATAAAGAAGTATTATTATTATTATTATTATTAACCAGCAACAATAAAGAAATATTATCACCTACCCTTTGAGTGTCATCATCATCACTGCTGAGCTTCAGGTCATCAGCAAGCATTCTGTAAGCAACGAAACACACAGTCAGTCACTAGGATTTTCAATAGAGATGCACCAATACTGACTTATTTATTTATTACAGTAAACTTCCAAAACAATAAGCTTCTGTAGGCTTGTAGGCTTCTGTAAATGTGATCAAACCAAGAGACTGCATTAGACAGATATTTATACACATAATCCACAGTTAGTTAAGATATTGTAGAACGTGGTTTATTTGCAGTTATATTTCAAAAAACAAAGATAACTCAGTTCTCAAAGCCTCACACATGTGCATCCAGTGTGTCCAATGTGTACTGATCTCTGTCTTGTTAATATATGTAATTAAGTACATTTCAGTGACATTGCAAAAAGTGCTCAGAATCTGTGAAAAAAAGGCTTCTTCCAAATGTTTTGAAAATGTTACATCACAAAGGCTGTGTGATAATGTGGAACGGGCAGTTGGCTTACAACACTGAACATGTGTTTCGACGTAAAAGGAGGATGTAAAGAGGTAACAAGCAGGAGCACATCGGTCACAACTGACAGCTTTAGGATTGTTAACTGACCTTTGACCTGACCTTGTTATGTAGTCTGAAACACTGTGTTTCACTATTTCCCTGCACTCTCCTTAATGCTTAAATTCCCTGTGACTTTACTGATGTTCATGATTTGTAATTTTACAAAGTTACTGAGAAGAAAACTTATGTGTGTGATATATTATATTGTCTGTGTTTGGTGACCTTCAGTGGATCACGTTTCCTCATTACCCACTTACGATTTGTGAGGTGCCACGCGAGGGTGACGGGTCATTCGCAGCTGTACATCCCCCCGATCTGAGAGAGAGAGTGAGAAAGAGAGAAAACATATTTAAAACCAGGCGACAAACAATATTAACAGAGCGGCAATTGTACATTTTTGCACATATCAGACAAGCAAACGTCTCAGTAAATGTTATCACATACTTTGCCTTTGCTGTGCAGTTGGTAGTTTTGCTTCCTTTGGAAAGAGAAAGAACAAAAGATAGTGAGCAAAAATCTATATTTACATACCTAAATGCTTATTTATTTGTTTTTTTATATATATTTATTCATGGAGCTCTTATTTTATTAGGAGCCATGCTCATAATTTCATTCATGCTTTACATATTTCTGTGTTTTGCAGAATAACAATAAAAGGAATCTTTAATCTAAAAGAGTACTACAAAGATGTAGCATTACACTACAGTATAACATTGTCGGACTCACGATGGGCAGTTAAAAAAAAAAAGAGGATAAAAATCGATGCATTAGAACCAGAGATATTGTCCTTCTTTTCCAACTCATTCTTCTTCGTTGGCAAAACCTGCCTCCTACATTGCCCACAATGCAACTTAACTGACGACAGTTAGCTTTGGAGATGCGGGTGTGTTATGCTAGTAGTGGCTAATGTAGCCTTGAACTGCTAGCCTGAAGCAGAGCTGAGGAGCGGGATCCAGAGGTCTGGTAAGCTCACTTCTTTCTAACTCCACACCCCCAGATTTTTAAACTTGTAGTCTTCAGACCCAACTGACACTGACTCAAGTGACATCACTTAAGGCAATTTATCATATTTCGCACAGCTCTCTCTGGAGCCATAACTGGTTTTATACACATATACGCAGTAGTACTCCCCAAGGCCTGTAAATATACTTTATTAGGGGAGTTCCCCTTTAATTATCAAAGATAAACAACACACATACAACACACACACATACCTTAGGATTGTAGAGGATTCGTTGGGTCCGGTCACCCCCTAAGGCTTGCTGAGACGGCCAGGACTGAGTCATGTCCTGTGCAACAGAAGGGGGGGAGGGTCAAAGGTGAATTGTGAGACTTCACTGTGATTGATGTTCTAAACATACAGAAACTCCAGCCATCCTAAATCTGTTCCCTGAACTTTCTTCATTTTTCTTTCATTTAAAAGCAACTTATCTCTCTCATTTCCTTACATACAGTGCAGAGAGCCTCATTTGACAGCTGACACTTGTTATCAGCACTGTTTCTTCCCACCAGGGGGAGTGTGACTGTGATAAATATGGGTTAGTCAGTGTCTAGTGTTGGCTGTAGGCTGAGCTATGTGTGTTACATGGTTGGTGTGGGAGTATGCACTTTGCAGCTGTGTCAAGATTCCTCTGCAATCATTTTGTTTCTTTTTGATTGATCTCCAGCTGTATCTTTTTCCAGGTATTTCAAGTATCTGCTATATTTTTTCAAGCTGTTTTTTATGTTTCACAGCTCTTTTCTCTTTTGGAAAGTGAAGTTGTGTATGGCTGTTTGCACTCAGTGAGCAAATTAAAGACCCTGGCTCCATTTGTTTTGTTTGTGAACCAATTACACAGTATAGGCTGAAAAGAAAGAAATGGCATGATTTTACAGTCCAAGAGGACCGGTCTGAGTTTCACTAGATTGACACGTTTAATATACGTGTAAAAGAAAAATACTGAACATTTGTTGGTTACAATCTCTTGACTGTGAAGATGTTCTTGCTTTTCTTTATTTCTTATCAAAGTTAATTGACTACATTTAGCAAAAATATAACATTTTAAGACATCAGTTCATGCTCAGTTAAATGTAACTTGCAACTATTGTTTACATTTTACGGACTGAAAGATTAGTGAATCAGCAATACATTCATTTATCATGAAAACTATTTTTAGCTGCAAACATATTTAATTCTTGAACGCATTGTACAATTACAGCCAAATTTGTTTACAGTTCACATAGGGACACCTACCCACCCTACACAAGTGGATGGTAGTTCACCTATAGGTGGCACTACAGCAACCTGATATATATATAAGATCTAACCCTCACACCACATCCTTTAACAAATCCCTAATATTCTCACATACAAAACAAAATTCTGCCTTCTCCCAATTAGTTTAAATGTTGATACAAAATAAAAATAAAGGTGCAGTAGATAAGATTCATAAAACTAACTTTCTGTCATATTTGCTGAAACTGACCCTATGTTCGAGTAGAACTACATGAAGCAGGTCATTTTAAAAAAATCCAGCTCCTCTGGCATCACCTATAGCCTGTAGTGTGATTTGCAAAAATCCACAGCTCCCTGTTCAGATGCACCAATCAGGGCCAGGGGGGGTGTCTAACTGCTCATGCACACGCATTCATTCTCCCTTGTGGGGGGAGGGGCTTAGGATACCGTTTTGGGCTTTAGCTGAAAGGGGGGAGGGACTGAGGGACTAAGTTGTTGATGTTCAAATTTTTTGGCTAAGTCCTGGATCATCGCAATCCTACCTACAGCACCTTTAAAATAAATAAATGTAGGCTTGCCAGAGGTCTGAATGCTCTGAGCTCTTTTGAGTTAACAAAACAGTATTTACTAAGACATGATAAACTGAAAATTACAAATTATCCAAAGGATAATTTTTATTTTATTCCAAATACATTTGGTGCATTCTCAAATATCAGTGACAGCAGGTGTCACTGCTCACCCTGAGGGAAGATTAAAGTGATGATTACATTTGATTATACACCTGGACTATTATGAAAATTGAAACCATTTCTTATGTGTTCTCTCTGCACCGTACTCGAGAAAACCAGCCACACAGAGAGAGCTCTGCATCCACAGTGCACAGTCTATGCTCCTGCTCTGATTATAATCTCTGCTGATTAGATTGCCTGCAGTCACATTCAGACAAACCAGGCCTCATGGATGCTGACAAAATGGCCTGATTTTGTACCATGTTAGCATAATCTGGTTCCTCAGCTCTATGTCCTAATGTGGAAGCATGAGGCTTCAGTGTGTAATGTGTGTGGCAATCACTGGCTGGGGGATAGCAGTAACAGAAACAGTGGCCAAGCTCTGGAAAAGGTTACATTTTTCAGCAGGGTTGTCTGAGGATTTGTATGTGTAGCCTATGTGTGCTTGTGTGTGTCGGTGGTCTGAGTATGGCTCAGAATGTGTGGTAACAGACACCAAACTCAACTAGAGTTGTTGAGATCTAAAGGAATAGTTCAGAATTTTGGAAATTACACTTAGATCGATACCACTTACATGTCTGTACTCTAAAAATGAAGCTACAGCCAGTAGCTATTAGCTAAGCAAAAGCCAAAAAACAGTCTGGCACAAAACCCCCCGTAAAACAACGTGTCGATTTACACGTTTTATGTATGCATAAAAAAAAGAAAAAAAAGAAATGTATATGTATATGTATATATATATATATATATATATATATATATATATATATATATATATATATATATATATATATATATATATATATATATATATATATATATATATATATATATAAGTGTGCTTGTGTTACATTCAGACATCTAGCTGTCCCCCCTGGTTCAATTGTTTATGCTAAGCTAAGCTAACCAGATGCTGGCTGTATAGCTTTATATTTAGCATACAGACACAAGAGTGGTATCGTTCTTCTAACTAATGCTCAATCAAGAAGTGTCGAATTATTTCTTTAACTCTAGTTGGAGTCTGCTAGAAGGAATGTTTCCAGTTTAATTTATTTAAATCCAAAGATGCTCATGACATGACACATTTTCATCAACCCGGCGGGTGACTCAAAGCTTTTCTTCCTCCTCTTCAAACTTGCCACCTCTAGTCTACAGTAAGCCCTCAAGGGCAAGTGTTTCCTCTCTCTGCTCATCCTTTCACTTCATTAACTACCAGTCACCAAGGACACAGCACCAGCCCTTTCTTCCTCCAACAACAAGGTCTCCCAGGTGGAGCATTATGTGTTGCTATCTTCCTCCCACCCTTCTCCACTCCATGTTCTGTATATTTATTCTCCTCCTCCGCTCCTCCTATCTGTCCCACACTGGTGACAGCCTGACAGGACACAGGGAGCAGTGATCCTCCGCAATGTAAAACCTCAAACATAATAGGAAAAATAGGTAGAACCCTCAGAGCCACTGAACACAGACTGAGAAACCCTATGAGATTAGAGCTGAGAAGATTGATTGGTTGATTAATTGTTTAGTTCATCGCTAGATAGATGATATATATTCTCTATTTCTGTTGTATATTATTTCAAATGAAAGATTATTGGGTTTTGGACTGTTGGTCAGACAAAACAAGAAATTTAAAGACGTCACCTTGCATTCTGGGAAATTGAAATGGATATTTTTCACTATTTTCTGACATTTCATAAGTAAACGACTAATCAAATAATTAAAATAATCAACACATCCATAGTTGCAGCCCCATGTCTTATGTGCTGCTGGTATTTTCTCCACTAAGCAACGATCGTCTGTAATTAATTTATTTTGTCTATTCTATGGCTGTTTCCAACGGCTCAAACCTGGAAAAAGCTGAAAATATCCCCCACAACATTACTCAATACATTTAATGAGGGATGAATCTGAATTATTGCGCATGTTCAAAGTCAACTACCACTACTGTGATTATTATTACTTTTAATAATGAAAGAAAATCATCAAAGTCAAGCAATGAAAAAAAAGTATTTCCTTACCTCCAGAATATCTTTGGCACAGTTGTGTTGGCTTCTTGTTACCTGTGCAAACAGAAGAAAACTGATGGTAAATGAGGAGAAAGTCACAGGTTATGACTGACAGGTGATTTGTGACACTTCAGAACAACAGACATAAGCCCAGCTATTAACTAGACAATCACATGGAGAAAGAGCTGCTGTGGCACACAAACCATTTCAGCATCTAAATTACAAGTGCAGTGTGTCTCATCTAAAATTCACACATACGCAAGTTCAACAGCAAATAATGCTGTGCACTTGTACACACACACACACACACACACACACACACACACACACACACACACACACACACACACACACACACACCTCATAGACTCATTCATTTCTTTCACCCGGCCGTCATTGCTCAAGTTGTGAACTTTCAGTCTCCTTCACAAAGATAACATACACACGTATACAGTACATACACTAAAAAATCAACTTCTGCACTCTGTTCCCGCCTTTTTGCTGCAACATTCATAACACTGTCACACTTTACTGTCAATCTTACAATCTCTCTCTCTCTCGCTCTCTCTCTCACACACACACACACAATAATTGTGAGAGTTGAGAGAAGGTTGAAAGCTTGTTGATGACTCATATCTTAGAAATCACAGCTGCAGATGATCAGACGGATGTTGATTCTGCTGCAAGCAACTTTCGGTATCCATCTGCATCAGGCAACCCCACTCTCCCTCCCCCATGTTTCTCCCCTTTTTACAATTCAGCTCACAATTCAAATTCACCTCGTTGGCACGAAACCCAAGAACCATGTTGCTCAAGCATTAAGATAAAGGACCTAATAACTTTACATTTCTGTGTGCAACTGTGTAGTGCTTTCTACTTATGTGGGAATGTGTTTCATTCTGACTGTGGGTTTTGTGTGAAAACAGATGATCCCACTGCACAAATTAGTATCACATATATTGTTTCCTCTGGTTCCTCATTCATAACGATCCTCACACTCGTTATATGTCTCAGGTTTGGTTTTTTGTTGACTTTTTCATCGTTCTGAATTTCTATGTGGACCTCATCTGCAGAACACTTATATGGTCTTTCTCGTTGGTTATATACATTTCATACCTTACACATTTCCTTTACACACTATATTCCATTTTCATTTAGGTGATTTGCTTCTTTCTTTTATGCCCCACTCTGTCTTCTGTGCCATCTGTGCAGCATAAGTATGCATAGTAAAAAACGTGTGTGTAATGCAGCGTGTGTGCATGTGCATGTGCGTGTGTGTGTGTGTGTGTGTGTGTGTGTGTGTGTGTGAGAAACTGCCTCTTCTTGCATGCATGACTCACTAAGGTCAGTGTCTGAGTGGCTGGACTCTAAGCCTGCGGATGGAAAACAGTGTGTGTGAAAACTGTCACAAACAGCTACAAGGCAGTTATGGGTCCGTAGGCACTAAATGAAAAACATAAACACAGACAGTCAGTATTTTATCTCCCTGTGGCAGTGCACAAGCTATAGCCTGGTCTGCTTCCTCAGTTTACACTAACACGTCCATTAGTATGGATATCATCATTAGCAATGTGTTTCACAAGTCCATACCGACTAGCACCACAGGCTACAGCTCTGGTGCAATACCCTGATGAGTGAACATTCCCCCGGGGCCAAACAAACCACAACCCATCATAACACCTGCAACAAACAGCATGCAAGCCAACTACTACTAACCACCTGTTAACATTCTTAAAGCATCAGCAATTACTGAAGTTATGCTCATTTTCAGCTGCTATTCAGCACTTCAATCTGCGTTGAGTGCCTTTAAGGAAAAATCTGAAAACACTTTTAATCTGCAAACTGAATATTTATGAAGATAGAAACACAAAATGCACGACAGGAATTATTCTCTTATTTTTTTTCAGGATTCAGTAATCTTTAAAAAAAATGAACCTGCAGGTAGAGCTACTCTATGTAGGCTACAATGTGGGGACTTTAAACATCCATAATCTTTTGCAAGAACAAAAACCATATTGAAAGACGTAGCCTACTCAAACTGCTTTATAAATAGGCTATAATCCACGCTCCACGCACCCTCTCACCTGAGAATATGCGCATCTGAGTAGAAAACAGACAATGGAAAGTTCCCCTTTGCCACCGAGAACAGTAGGCATGGTTCCTGGAGATGGTCAGTACTCTCCTCCGGTGTCCATGCCAGTGAGGACTCGCGTTAAGAGCAGCGGATGCCCCTGCGTGACGCTGGCAGACCGGCTCTTCACTGCCGGAAAGTGTCTGTGTCACTGGGGGAGACAGAGGGCGATGTAGGCGGGCCGGTAACGTCAGAGATGACACACACGCAGCTCACGCAGGGACATCACGACTCAAAGCACCCCGGTGGATGTTCATCACCGGTGCTTTTCAAAGGCGTATTAGGATGTCAGAACTGCTAAATACACCTGCGACGGTACACTCTGTAATGTAGTAAGATTTATGACATGTCTAATTTACAGGGGCGGCGCTAAGAATTAAGGGGCCCTTAAACCGAGATTAATTGATGTTTTGGCCACATGGGGGCATCGCAACAAGTGTGTCAATATAATACACGATGGTGTGTGGTGTAGGCTAAACACAACATTTGACAAAATGATATGGCTAACGTGTTAGCAAAGAGTTGCCTGACAGCTATAAGCAACATACATGAAGAGTCATGTTTGTTTAATATTCACTTTCTTCTTAGGTTTGTTTTGCTCTTCATCAACTCTTAAGAAAAATACTGCCCTGAAAAGTAGCACTTTTTAGCTGCTAGTGTAATGCTCCACTATGTTAACTAGCTAGCATAGTTGCTAACTCTGTCTGTTTGCTGCTGGGCTGGTAACTTGTAGCCTACAGTTGGTTGTTAAGAACTTTTTGCTGAAATGATATGGAAAGGAGCAATGACTTGCATCTTTATATATATATATATATATATATATATATATATATATATATATATATATATATATACATATATATATATATATATATATATATATATATATATATATATATATATATATATATATATATATATATATTACAATCTTTATGGTGATTGATCTAAAACTTAGGCTATGAATCAATATAAAATCTATGGATACTACTAACATTACAGAGGCAAGAGAAAACTAAATAGAAAGTGGGCAAATATACTTTATGGTATGGTATCCAAATGTAAATATGTAATATACACATATTTACATATGTAAATATGTAATATAAACATAAACATACATTAATGGTAAGATTTGAACACCTTGTATGCCTTGTTACAAATATCTTTTGTTCACAACAAGGTGAAGTCTAGCCCAGCTAGATATTATGTCACAGTAACCCAACCTGATAGATTTGTATTATTATTTATCATATTTATCATACCACATTTATGTCAGTGGTTACTAATAAAGTCCAGGAACAGTTTTACAAAACCCCCATTAAGATTTGCTTTCCATAACAAGCATGTAAGTGGACCTTGGTTGATTTTGTTTTGTAAAAGTTGTCTTGTTTTCAAGGTCAAGAATGAACTTTTAAGTCAACATGGATGAGAAAGCCTAGAGATATACGTAATGTCCAAGGCAACTGAGTAAATTCAATCTGCTTATGAGGTCTGCATGATATGGCCAAAAGCTCCCGAACAAGCAGGTAAGTGGCCCTTGGATTGAGTTTGTTTTTTACAAAAAAATGTATATTACCTACTTTTGCCCCTCTGCTTGAAGAATGTTCTTTTTTGACTTATTTGGATTGAAGAGTATATAGTGTGTAATTATTTATGTGAAGCCATATACATAAATACTTTAACTGTAAACTGTATAACATTAAACAGTTCTGTGACTGAGAGCATATTGTTGGCCAATGACAAAATCTGATTATCTTTCCTTCCTACATCTTGGCCTTGTGTTCTTGTCTACTCCATCTATTATTCTGCTTAATGCATTCTGGTCTGTGAAGTGACTCTGGATTGCATGGATTTTGCCTTGTCATGATAAAATATGAGCTGTCTCCCCGGCTCAGATGCCTCTGGGGGAAGGCTGGGAGAAGAGGGAAAGATGGACACAGAGAGCTTAATATATTAGCATTGACTGCATTGATTTAAGGAAGTCATATTTGACACCTTGTTCCATATAACCACATATCCTCCTCTGAAACAGAAGCAGAAATTTGGTTTGGGCTGCACACCCCTGAAACCACAGTGCCCCTTATTTGTTTGAGGCACCTGTCAAAGACTGACCTCAGCCACAGTGTATATAGCTGGTAGTCCAGATGTAGAAACTCATTTAACAGAGTGTTGAAGAGACAAAAAACACTAGTTAAGTAGACAAAAAGGATACATACTGTGTACTGTGCCTAATAAATGAGCGATTTTGTGACCTCCATTATCTTTGGTTCTGGTTAATTCAACCTAATGTCATTACATAAATTCATTCTTCTTAGTTCAGTATATCTAATGTGTGTTGTGGGTGCCCACCTTTTTGTCTGTGGCTTTTGTGTTTTCGTGTTTTAAAGGGAAGTTTCATACACTCTGTTTCTTGTGCATTAACTCAAGAAAGTGTTTAGGTAAAATAAATAGATAGATACTTAACTTATCCCCAGGAGGAAATTTGCATGTTACGGTACAAGAGAGATATAAACTTGCTTACTTGTGACTGGGTAAGGCTTTCTCATCGACTAGTGACAATTCTCACACTTTAGTTAGATAGTTAAAAAGTTATTCTCACCACACAGCTTTACAAATTATACAAAGACAATACAAGGCAATTGATGAAACAGCAGGAACACAGCATCAACAAACAACATGATTTGAAAAACACATAACTTTAGAGCAGTTAATAAAATAGTGATTCAAAAAACCCAATAAATGTTTTAGGGATGTGCTCTAGCTGAGGGGAGACATGGGTGGAGACAAAGCTTATTGTTGTTAGATGTGTCAGTAAAATTTGAAATTTGTTGTCGTCATGCACCAATGACGATGTGAGAGGGAACACTTCTTTATAACATCTGCGCACACTGACAGGGTCCTTCCTTTCGTCTTGAGTCATAGGTGCCAGTCCTGTATTACTAAAAGCACTGACACCAGTGGCAAACAATATAGAGCTTTATCGATTAACTGATAAGTCGATCGACGTACAATTATTCAGAAGCAATTTAGATAATCAATTACACATTTTCTGGCATTTTTAAAGCAAAAATGGAAAATATTCCCTTGTTCCAGGTTCTTAAATGTGAAGACTTTATGCTTTTCTTTGCCATTCATTATAGTAAGAGAGATGTTTCTAATTTTTTGTCCTTATTTACATACATGAGGGGTGCAGGATATTAGAAACACCTCTGAATATAATGCAACACCAGCAACTATAACTATGACTTTAATGCTAAAACATATCATTAATACATATAATTAACAGGCATAATAAAAGTAGACTTTAGGGCAGAACAGTTTTATTAGATTGCATTAGATTGTACACTAATAAAGTGTATGTGGCTGTGGCTGTCTGTCTGCTCTTTTCTTAGGACTGGATTGACTCACAGCATGTGGTCCTGATATTACAGCAACTCTCTGTCTATGAATATTTCTGCTCTCTTTCTGCATGCTCACAAAACCAGGAAGCAAAGAGAAGAGAGAAGCAACCGTGTTTTCCTTTGGAACAGAGTGGAAATATAGGGATGAACTGGGAATGGAGGGATAAAATGCCTGGGGCCAATCTCCACAGCCACACAGTAGCACCCTTGGTTACAGACCCATGGCGACAGGACCTCAAAGGTACAACGGCATCCCTCGACGCTGCCTGTTTAGAACATGGCTGGCCTCAAGAGTCATCCTTCCTGACAACACACTCTCTCTCTCTTTCTTTCTGTCTTTCTCTCTCTCACAGCCTAAACGAGGAAGATGGAGATGGAGAGGTGTTGGGAGAGAATGAGTGGGCCCGAACTACGTTGTCTGTCCCTGTAGCTTGCTTTGGTTACCATGGAGATTCTAGATTTCTGCAGGTAAAGAGGGAAAAGTAGACAATTGGGTACCACTTTCTACACCCTTTATACTTAGATCTATTAAGTCTTATATAAGCTATAATTTTCTTTTTTATGGTTAACAAATAATTTACTAATGCTTTATAGATATAGTTATATGCTTTTCATAAGCACACCTTTTGGGGTTGCCAGTTTGTGTAACATCTCCCAGACTGGTGCTAAAAAGATGTTGGTAAGCCATTACAAAATACTCAGTTTCTCATTATCTAAGAAGCCAACAAGTCTGTGGTTCAAAATGTTAATTTAGTCATTTCTGAAGAATGTTTACACCTATCTCAATGTTAATAAGTTGTTATAAATGGATTTTGGTCCAGATGTTCTGCAGCCTTGTCCCAGAATATACATGATCGTATATTGAAGGGTCTTTCTGATGAATTTAAGGGCTTAAAAGCAGCATGGATGCAACACTGGATGAGTAGATCATCGGATGGTATAGAGTGAACAGTGAGCCCCACCCTGTGGCTAAAGTGAGAAGTGAAGCTCTATTGTACTACACTGCCAATTCTCTGTGTTACTGTGATATGTATCATAAATGTTTTATTTTTCCCTTTGCCTCAGGACAAACACAGTGAGAGGGCTGGATTATGTATTCTTGTTAAATAACACCTCGTCAACATGCACTCAGACGCACACAGGCTAGTGAATATGATGATGTGATATGATACGTCTTAGGGCTCAAACTAATGATTCTTTTCATTGTCTGATCAATCTGTCGATTATTTCGCAAGTTTTCAAAGTTGACATATTCATATTGCTTGTTTTGTCCAGCCATATGTCCAAAACCCAAATATATTCTTTTTACTATCATATGATGAAGAAATGCAGCATATCATCACATTGAGAAGCTGGAACCAGAAAATGTTTGGTATTATTGCTTGAAAAGTGACTCAAACGATTTTGAATTGATTATCAAAATGATTAACTTTTTTTCTCAGCTCTAATACTATATGTTGCTTTCCTCCAGGTGCTCCAGTTTCCTCCCACAGTCCACAAACATGCAGCTCAGGCTGGATAGAAACTCTAGACTGCTTATAGGTGAGAATGTGTTTGTGTTTTTCACCCTATATGCAGGCTCCAAAAGCACGTACAGGCTGAGATAGAAGATATATAGAAAAAAGAATGGATGATCTGATATAAGGGACAATACTCTTTAGCAGTGGTTCCCAACCGTGTTTTGCTTATAAAAAACGTGGTGTATTGTGACCCCATATCACCGGTAAGCCTCAGTGTGGACACATTTTTCCTTCTCACATTTTCCAGTTGAAGGATTTAAAGGCCTGGAGATGTGAAAGTATCACAAGAAGGAAGAAATTGAGAAAAGATCAAACTCAATGAGCCTAATTTTGTATTACAGAATTTCTTCTTATTTTCCCATATTTTTTAATGATCTTGTTTAACCCTTCAGATATATTAGTTTGGGAACTACTTCTCTTGGGGTAGACAGATAGCCATAATAAATAATGACTCAAAACAGTGATGTTTGAGTATCACTGAGGTATTTTCTGGTTAAAACAGACCACCATGGCTCAGTATTAAATCCAGCTGTCTTGACTACATTTCCTGCCTGTTCTGTGTTGCCATTTGTTAAATGATGTCTTTAAAATGTAGCCAAACGTAAATACAGTGTCATTATTGAAGCTGTGCTCTATATCTAACGTGTTTGCTCAGCTGCTTCCCCATTTGAATTGATGCCTTTCCAAAACACAGCAGATAAGAGCAGATAGCCTGCAGGCATGGTCATAATAAACGGATAAAAAGAGCAGGATATGCAAAGCCACGCAGAGAGAAGCCTATTCATGTCATGCTGAAGTGCACTAACAACTGCTTGGACTGGCTTGTCCCTCTTGTGTGATGTCATCCAATGGATGAGTGGCTGGCGGCTGCGATGCGCATGTATGCAGTCCATTGCCTCAACGCATCACAGTGAACCGCGCTTGACAGCTTGCCAGGTTAGAGGGGGGGAAAACACACCATTCAAGGGAGGAAACCAGACCTGCTGAATTTTCACCAGCCAGCCGTCAACCGCATCCACCCGAGGTAGAGTAGGGTTTCCCGCAGCCCCTCTCTGTCTCTCTCTCTGTCTCTCTCTCTCTCTCTCTCTCTCTCATCGACACCTCATGCATCATTTTTGTGGATTCATTATGTTTCTGTTCTAACAGATGACAGCGTAGCCGGGGCGGTAAGCTGTTCAGATACCCAGATACAGCCGCTTTGTTGAATAGGATCTGTTGTGACTGGACATGAATTCGGCGGAACAGACGGTTACATGGCTGATTACGCTCGGGGTGCTGGAGTCGCCAAAGAAGACCATCTCGGATCCTGAAGCATTTTTGCAGACCTCCCTGAAAGATGGGGTGGTGTTGTGTCGGCTGCTGGAGCGGCTCAGCCCGGGCTCCACGGAGAAAGTAAGGGCAACATCTAGCCTACTCCCCCTCACTCCCCTCTGCATAACCAACCGCCTGCCCCGTCGGCATACCGTGTGCTGCCCAGATCCGTGAAACCGACGCGGGTTGTTGTCTGGCTTCTCTTTCTGCCCAGTGGTCCATGAGGCGATTTCTTTTGTAGGTCACGGCAGCCCGGGTTATTGTCTGCGAAGACAGCACTATGTTATGATATATGGCTGCACATACACGTTTGTCAGCGTGTGTACAGAGAAGAAGAAAAGGCCGCTGTTTCCACCGCGTATAGGCTATTGATCTGCTCTAACATCACAGCAAACTAAAACATTGTTTGATCAAATATATTAGGAGCTAAATATTAGATCCACTATATGGTTTTAATAATGAAGGCCTCGAATGCGCTTTTAATGCAGGTTTAAGCACTCAACAACGTTATCGTGTGAAGCCCCCGTTTGAAATTTCTCTTTAATCCACGGTGCCGGTTGCGTGTATGTCAGTGTATTTTGATACACACAGTATGATCAATCAGGGATGACTAGCTATCTGTACACAGACCACAGCAATAAGAGTGGGCCGCCATTGACTGCAAAGGCACACAGACAGAGATGGACCCTCTCTCCATTTAAAGAAACAGCGCAGTGTTTGTGTCTGTCAATGTATAGCGTCAGCCAGTTTAGAAGGGAGGTCATGTTTTTCCTCAAAAGAGGCTCAGGGCTGCCTGCACCTTCAAATAAGTGTGAGAAATGTTCCTGTTAAATGGCAAAATGTTCCTTCATTTTTCACCCTCTCACAGTGACGATGGGGTGTTGTTTAATTTCCGAGACATAGGCTAATTAAACTATGTGTTACTATTTTGCCCTCACAAGAGGATTTGATAGAAGACAGCCTCTTTAAAATACTGTGTTTGAAAGAATCTGTAGCTACTTGAGAAGGGGGAAAACAACTGGGAAATAGGTGCCTTGTCCTGATGGGTGAAAGCCAAATCAGTGTGGTAGGATGATCTACATTATGTTAAATATGCTGCCATCTCATTTGGGGAAGATTTAACATGTTTTCTTGACACATAACTGCTAAGAACTTCCAAGACATGACATCACATGACAAAAACTGTCATGGATAAAAAGCCTCTGTCCTGCCCCACAATATGTTCATATTACTAACTTGATGTGATAACTTTATCCAAATGGTAGCCTAAAGAATAGACAAATTTGAGTTACAGTAGTAGTACAAATCTAAATCTCTGGTCAGAGAAGACAGGTTTGTGTAACTCTTAAATTAACTCTGACTAGTGGTCACTTCAATGGAACAACAGAGGCAACACATGTCTCTAATAGGACGAACTATAAATGGATATATAAACAAAGTGAGCTGATTATAGTAATACTATAGCCAGAAAGACTGGCTTTTTGGGGTTGATGCAGATCACAATAGAGAGATTTCGGCCAATATTCTACCTAAACATGTATAGCCCAATATTTTTGGGATCCTTATCAAAAATGTGTGTTTATAAACAAACATTTTTGATAAGGATCCCATTAATTTGCTTATAAAACAATTGTGACTAATATAGGTGAGAGGGACATATATAGTTGAAAAATAAACTTATCAGTGTCCTCTGGTGGACAAACTATGTAAAGGTGGCACCTTAAATTAAATTATATCTTTGGCATATCTGCAGTGACATTTCTTGTACTTATCAGCCAACATATACACCGATACGATATATCTGAGATATGGGCTACAATTGGCTGATTTGTGCTCCAAATACTACCACCATTACTTCTACTATTACTACTACTTTGTAAAATGCCTTGCTTCCCACTTTTCCCCTAACATTTACACGTTGAGCTTCTATAATAATGATCTAAAATCCCTGGGCTAGTTGTTAATTGGCTAGTCATATCGTGCCACTGTCTGGCCCAGATGTGGGCCTCATCTGGTTCTGTTTTTGCTGAGCAGCACTGTATGTGGACCAGAAGAAAGTGGGAGATGCGGGGTAGATACCAGTGCTATATAGACCAGAGATGATATATACTGTATCATGGTATCGTATCATGGTTCTTTCCAATTAGCTAAAATCGGGCCGCTTTGCCTTCCGCACTTGCATCTCTTCTTCGGCTTTTAGATTTCTCCCAGTTACATTTTGATAGACAGATGAGGCATGAAGTGAGGATGGTGGACTTGAGGGCAACATGTATTGCCTCAATTCTCCCTTACTTTATCTGCTGGGTAGCTTCTAAATTTCCCAAGATTATGCAGAGTATCCCAGTATTGCATTATTGATCTGTATCCACAAAGTAACTAAAGTTACTAGTATATACTCAGTTGACAGTTAATATTAGGTACACCTAGCTGAAACTAATATGCTATAAATCCCACTTTCATGAAGGTTATAATGTTATAGAGAGGTGTAAATTCAACTTACAATTGTAATTTTGTTGCTATTGTATTGCCTTATAATGAGAGATGTTTCTAATATTTTGTCCACCCCGTTTATTAATGAGGCTTAATTTTGGTCTCAACACTTTTTTTCTTGTTGAAGTAGGTTGTTATATATATATATATATATATATAAAAAAAAAAACAGTGCACATAGGCTACACCAACCTCAGTGGGGATCCCTATTTGTCAACGTCATTTCCCTCGACCCAATACCACAGCCTCTTCCACTTCCCTGCTGCGGCATCAGCGTTCAGCCTCCCCGGGGTGATAGGCCCACTGCTAACACACACTGTAGAATGCGTGTCGAGAGAGACTAGATTTGAAGGGCTGATGAACTCACAGAACAGAAAACCGCAGTGTGAAAACCAAGAATGAACTGAAAGAAAGAACTGGAAGTTTAAATCTCTAACCAGCGTTTCCGTCTTACCAGATTTACCAAGAACCGAAGAACGACGGCGAGTGCCTGTGCAACATAAAGGAGTTTCTCAAGGGCTGCACATCGTTTCGCGTCGAGGTAAGTAGGCTACCTTCTCAGAGCTTTGCTTATCTTGTGTTTAGTACCACACCCGTCCGCATAGCATAACACCGAGAGTTGTTGTTTGAAACGGAACGTTAATGAGGAGACACTGATACAATAAACAATGGGTTCATGGAGTGGACACGGACGGAGACCCTTACAGAGGGAGGAGGAATGAACTACAAGCCGAGAACAATCGCCCATCGCCCGGCTGAGTGAGATTTGCTTGTCCGGTCAGTGGCGATACAATTGCAACATTTTGGCAACCTCAAGTAACTCAAATTGATCAAACTATTGCATTGTAGCGTGCTCACAATTCCTGCTTAGGTTTTGAAGCGCCTGATGTTTACGCTTTCTAATTAATGCAGAGCTTTGTCCTCGGGCTCATGCGTGGCTTTATTGTCACCACCACCGTTTCACACTAGCCCTTTAAAAAAATGTTTTTGTCAAGAACAACTTTTTGTAGCTATGAACAACATAGGGGCATGGTTATGTAAGTATATCTTGTTCTAACTTGGTAATTGCAGTCTTATTATTGTCTTATAATTATAAGGTGTAAAGTCTAAACATGTCCTCAGATCAAGTGCCTCACCCTTGCAGGGCTATGTATTTGGGTAGGTTCTAG
Organism: Gymnocephalus cernua; assembly: GCA_023631565.1. Lineage (NCBI taxonomy): Eukaryota > Metazoa > Chordata > Actinopteri > Perciformes > Percidae > Gymnocephalus > Gymnocephalus cernua. Next base: position 20,103,633 of record CM042434.1, read on the forward strand.
TTATTAGTTAGTGAGAATACCTCCATAATCTTTAGCGAATGGAGGACAGTGTGTTGTTTAAGGCTGCATAGAAGGGTCATTGAACCACCCTAGTTTGACAATACAACTCAGTGTTCCTCAGCATTGCCTCTGCTTAATGAGTCTGCAGCCACTGGACAAGAGGTGGAGATGGGGTGAGACAGAGCACTGTCATATTAAGTGTATTAAACGTGCCTTTTAGTATTTACAGACGGCTGAAATGTCAGGGAAGCAAAAGACATCTGTCATGATTGTATTGGAAAAGGCCTTTGTTTGTTTTGGCTCACAACAGGGACAGGCTCTGGCAGTGTTGAGCAATAATCTGCAGTTTTGGTAACAAATAGTCAAATTCCCCATCATAAACACTCTTTTATGTCATGCTGACTTGTGTTGTGATCTCTGGCGGAGATGCTGTGCTCAATACCATCACCATTTTCCTGTCTCCCCCCCACTATCTTAGGTCCTTGCTTGCGTGCAAGAGTGTGTTCAAATATATGTGACTTTTTTGAGTGAAGCGGACAGAGCAGGATTACAGTAGTTTGGGACATGGCAGTCCATTTGGCACCATTCTCCAGAGCCCAGAGCACTGCTGGCTCTGACCCCAGGTAGCTGCGGCTGCAGATTAGTGCAGTGGCCGCTTGCACAAGAAGACAGACCGGTAGACGCTGTGCTTTCGCAGTCTTGACCTACCTCCTTTTAAATGCAGTTAAGCTGTGTGTTTGGCTGAACATCAACAATGCTAGCCTTGCTGTGTTTGCACGTCTAGTGGGGATGTTTCAAGAGGATTGTTCTCTTTTAGATATAGTTTGGATTCCTCGTGCAGATTAGACACTCAAGACCATGTCTCACATTTAGACAGCTGCTGTTACTGACCCTCAACCCCAAATGTATTTGACCACAGGAAGTGATAATTACAGTTCCCATGACCCCACTGGTCCCTCTGGAATAATAACCTTACCCTATGTCTACCCTGAGAATAATCACCGATCCATCTGTCTCGACTAATGGGAGACTTTGAATCCATTGCATTCAAAAATGAAAACAAGAAAAGGCTGTTATATAGCTATCGCAGTAGACGTATAGTGCTGTTTGAGGTATTTGGCCACTGACATTTTTTATTGAGTAAAATAGAGAAAAGCACCCATCAAAATGATCAGAGCCGATGTGAAATCTTTAAATGTGTTGTTCAGTCCGACCAATGGTAGCTTCAAAACCCACAGATTTTTTGTTTTTAAATAATATTTAACACAGAAAAACAGCTAATCTTAACATCTTGGGTGCTGGAACCAGAGAGTATTTGCCACTTTTGCTTGATTAAATGACTGTATGACAATTAAACGATTACCAAAATTGTCACTGATTAACTGATAAATTGACTGAGCTCCGGTTGGCTTTTTACTCAAGCAGTTTGGATTTGGATTTAAGCAATGGCCATGAGGTAATTAAAGGCATATTTATATTTAGATGCAAATCCTTTGCAGTGAGTGCCTTGCTAATGTCTGTGACCCATAGACACCATCTTCACCAGAGCCATTCGCTGGGTCGATGCATTAAATCAGATTTAGTCATTTATCAAATATTGATATTGGCCTCAAAAGTCCAGTATTGGTGGGGCTATAATCTTCACTTCTTGCTTGTCAGTGGGGGTTTTGTCTGCAGGAGCTGAAACACATGATCAGTTGGATTGGAGTCGGCTGACTTACTTGGCCGCTAAAGAATATCCCACTGTATTTGGCCTTAAAGAAAGCTGCTTGGCTGCCTCGCCTGTATGTTTAGGATCATCATTGTGCTGTCAATGCTGTCAACCCTATATGGATGTGAACCCCTTAAAAGTCAGCACTTTAGACCCATTGTTTTATTTCAATCCAGTGTCATTGTCTAAATACATACTGTATGTATTCCTAACTCCCTCAATATAGCCAGTTGTACATACTTCTGTGCGCAGAATCATTAATATTTCAATATCACTTTAAGTAATCTCTTACGAAGTAGTCTGATATGTAACCATATCCCATTAACTGTAGTGTACCTGGAGTACGTGGTTGTAATACCCTATAAATAAATAAACACTCATTTTCTCAATCATGACAAGTGTAGGTGCAGTTCACCACTTTGTTGTAGTAGCTGAGTCACAGAGGGGTGTTGCACTATTGGCTAAGCCTGCTTTGAGGGATCATTACCTGACTGTAATGTGGTGGCCTAACGGACATGTCGAAGCCTGTTATGTTCAATATTTGCATTAGGGCTGGGCAATATATCGATATTATATCGATATCTTAATATGATACCAGATGTTACTGTTTCTGGACTACAATGGTACTGCTAACACACTTCACATAGCTGTACATATCTGTCTATATGGTTCATACTGAATATCCATATTTATTCTGTTTTTCTTATAATAATACACTGCATATATCTTATTTTTACTACTACTGGTATTATATATCATTCACATATTCCCTGAGGACATATCTGCTATCAGAGCGGAAGATTCAAGAGACTCATATCTCACAGTCCCTCGCCCTCAGTATAACTGAAGCGAGAGTAACTAATCAAATAAAGCCGTTACACAGGAAGAGCGACAACAACTACAGTCATCAACAGAGCTACAATCACTGCCATTCATAGTAACTAAGAGGCTAGTGAGCGCCACACTGGCAGTGATACAGACCATGCTGTATGTGTACACTTTTACTAAAGTTAAAGTAGAAGGCTGGCATTATTCAACATTTTTTTTATTGTCAACAAATCCCATGGAAAAAAACAAAGCCATCAATACATTAGTCTGTTTCGCAGTACTTTCCGACCTTCCTGCCCTCTCTGTGACACTCTACAAGTTTCTGGCTTGTAAATAGCATTCACATCAACATTCGATTCTGGCCACGTTGTTTTTGGATTGCAATATGCAAATTAGCTCTATATATAGCCAGACTTTGGTTATGCAGGAAGTACTTGTCAGTAGCATACATTCATTGTTGGATTTGGTATTTTCATGGGATTTGTTGGCAATGAGAAAAATATATAGAATACAGCAACCCTTATCCTTTGATGCTCTTGTATGAAGGGAACTCAGCTTCTGTCAGTGTATTTTGTAATGCACATAATGCAGTATGGTAGAACTCTGTAAGCAGTGTCTGATTGCACCTGCAGATATATCTGTGCCTGCTGAGCTTCTGTCAAAGATAACAAGTTATCGATTGACTGCTCGGTGCTGGCAGTGTGGCCGAGCGATGACACAGTGCTACTATGCTGAAATTAGCGTTTAGCTTTAAAAGGGAAGTACGCTTGCTGATGGCTCTCACGCTCATGTTCTTCATGTCCTCCCTCTCTCTGTCCTCTCTCACCCACAGCCGTTTGAGGCCAGTGACCTGCTGCTGGGACTGAACTTCTCAAAGGTGCTTAGCAGTCTGGTCTCTCTCAATAAAGTGACTGCAGGTGAGTCAAAATATGTGCAAAGTGTGTGAGTAATATGACGTGTGTGGGTGTTTTATGAAATACAGGCAAGTAGTCATGAGTGTGTGGGCGCTGACTGCAGATAACAGGTCTGGTGTATTTATATTTTGCCCTTTCTGTCCAGATATCGGCGTGGGCAGTGACTCAGTGTGCGCCCGACACTCTTCTGCCCATCGCATAAAGTCGTTTGAGTCGCTATCCTCTCAGGCTTCACTAGGCCGATCCTCCAAGCTGCTGCACAACCAGTTTCGTAGTCTGGTAAGGTCAACACTCACTAACAGCACAGTTTAGGAATACTGTAGTCTATATCCACGACGTTCCACTTCTGGCATTGCTCTTGTTGCTCTTGCCGTAAATTCCGCCGTTACCTTCTGCTTTCTTTGTGTTGTAATTTTAAACTCCGGTGGATTTATGAGGACTGTGGTTAACTGCTCCTCAGATCTCTGCAGGGTAAATCCAGACAGCTAGCTAGACTATCTGTTGAATCTGAGTTTTCTGTTGCACGACTAAAACAACCTTTGAACGTCATGTGTGCGTTCAAAGGTTGTGTTCCACCAAAACAAGTTCCTTCCTGAGGCTATTTTGCAGCGGCACTGTGGCTCCGCTCGGCGCTTAGCACCGCTTAGCACCCAAGACGATTGTGATAGGTTTAAAGAAATGCCAATAAATAAGAGCACGTTTTTCTCCCATCCTGGATTGCTGTGTGGACTAGTAAGACCCTCCTCCGCAGAGATGTGGAGGAAGGTCTGGCAATGCGAGACTATTGATTGGCTGATTTTGTTTTTTGTGAAAAGGTGTAAATTGAGCCTGAAAATTGGGGTATGAAGATAAAAGAAATGTTATAATAGAGATAGTGTTGAGTGTTTGACTGGAAATTAGAATTTAAAAAAGCAGCGTTGAGCCACTGGTTTGTGTTCAAATATTTGCTTAATTTTAAGCAATATCTTCTAAACCAATCACATGACATCATAAAAACTGGGTGCACAATGCAGGAAAAGAACTGTATGCTTTGTTGTGTACAGTACATGTTTTATTAGATCATGAGCCAGTTTATGTACACCCAGGTCTATTTACATAGGTAAACACATGTTGTTAACTCACCTCCGCAGCGCTGTGGAGGTGGGTCTGGCAATTTGAGACTAGGAACACAGTAGATCTGGTCCACTGAAAAGATTCACACAATAACATTAACACCTGTCTGATATTACTACCTTTGTAAAGCGTGTAATGTACCGTTTTTGATTACATTGTGTCAGAGAGCAATTGATTAGATATTTGAGTTCACAGTTTGTATTTTGTTGTCCGTGGTTATAAGACATAAGTACATAATGATACATAGCTTGTTAAAGGTCTTGCGCACCCACACAAGTGTTTTCTGTTATTGCATTGGTGCAGCAACCTGAGCAGCACTAATACAACTAAGACAAATGATTAATAATGAATGAAAATGAGATTGAACATCAACTAACAGTTCCTTAAATGCACAAAATCAGGAACAATGACAATGACATTCTCTCTCTCACTCGCTCTACTACACACTCCCCACGCACACACACACGCCGGCCCTGCTAAGAGATCGATGCACGCACCAACGCACAAGTATAAACTTCAGGCTACTTTACATAGGCTACGGCGAAAGCTCTGCATGGAGCCTCCGCACAACCATAAATCACGCTTAACTTTACATCTCTTCCATAGAAACTGTCCCCATCACTCTTTCATCTTCTGACTGTTTCTGCTAATTTATTCTTGTGCCTCTCTCTCTCTCTCTCTCTCTCTCTTCTTGGTGACATCCTTCCGTCGTTCGTCAGGACATGTCAGAAAACAGCGGACAGCAGCTGCTGGTGAGGGCGCGTTTCAACTTCCAGCAGAACAACGAGGATGAGCTCAGCTTTGATAAGGGTGATATCATCGGCGTGACTCGTCAGGAGGACGGCGGCTGGTGGGAGGGGATGCTTAATGGCAGGACTGGGTGGTTTCCTAGCAACTATGTCCGCGAGATCAAAGGCTCTGGTAGGTAACTCATCTACCTCTGTAAGACATTTTCAACATTAATACAGCAGTGTAGTAATTCATAGCATTACCTTACATTTGTTCCAACGTCGTTTAAATAGGTCCTCCTCTACTGCGTGTGTCTGCGAATAATCACAGAGCAGCTTGAAAGATTGAGTAGTTTTCTAAACAGATGTTTCACATCACAGTTGCCATTGTCATTGCCATTCCATCTGGCCTTGTGACAGTAACACAGCCCAACATCTGTTGCTTCTCAGGGCCTGCTGGGATCTGCTGTTTTTGCCCTTGTAAAACAGGTTGATGTGCCATTTGGCAAGAGGTGGCAGCTTCAAATCTGATCCTCTGTTTGACTGACATTTATTTGTTCAAATGTATTCACGGTTTAATAATAATTAATATTTGGTGATTGTAAGACCAAACTATAAAATACAACAAAAGGTTAATGTGAGAAATGCAAGAAAATCAGCAATATGAATAAGAATAAAACAATACTAGTAGGGGTAAGATGTAATGATGTGACGAGGGGGAAAAGACGGCAAAACAGGACAAAGTAGTGCTGCTGAAGCAAGTAATATTGAGCTATTGTTATTTTTTTCTCAATAAATATTATTGTAAGTGCAAATTTTCATGCCTGACGTGGACTTACTGTGGATATGAAGCAGTGTAAAGACGTTTTGTGCTTTAGACCTTCAATAAAACGACTGTTGCTGTTATTTTTAGCCAATAGCTATAAATATCTTTATGCAGCTAATTATATTTGTAGTTTCTGAATTTGGAAGGAGTAGCGTTGGGTTGAAAACTCTGGAGTCATTTAACTGTATTCATTGAAAATGCTTATTTTCACGTCTCATTAGATATAATGCTCGGTAGAGGTATGTGCCCTAAGGCCCAGATCAGACAGACCATGTTTTAGCAGCCTGGGTTGGCTTTTTGTAATTGGTTTTTAATGAGTGTGTATGTAGCGTTTTGCTCGCTGCAACTCAGATCAGAAAAATGTTGGCTAAGGACAGGTGATTCGACGGTTGCCAAGCAAGAATAACAAAAAGACGCAACTGGTCTGATCGGGGCATCTTCAACAAAAAAGGCAGTGCAGTGCACCTCGCGTTTGTCTGATCATGGTCTGCATTCACACAGCCTGCGTCGTTCGTCAGACCGTGTGGCAAAAACGCAGGTCTTTCCATTCATTTTGAAAAGGGGTAGTGTGTTTAGGCTGCGGCAGGCTTTGCTGCAGGGGAGTTTTGGAGAAACGCAACCCCATGTCACGCTGCGGTGGCCAATCATGTAACCGGTGATCAATCTTGTCAGTGTGTTTAGAGGCAGAGTTAGAGTCCTGTACAGTTAACAGTAAACATCAGTACCTCTATCGCTGCCACAAAAACGTTTTAAAACACAAAACACAAGCACTGAACTGCCCTGGAGTTTGTCAGCTGAAAGTTTGCCAAGCACTCGCTCGTCTCTTTTCTGTGGTCGGAAACATCGAGATCTATAAACGATCTGACAGAAAAGAGTTGCTGTTTCGGTGACACTCCCACATGCTGTTTTTGGTCTGAATGGGACCTAATTCATTTCTTTTGTCTCTGGCTGCAGACAAACAAGTGTCCCCCAAGTCTGGCACTCTTAAGAGCCCACCTAAAGGCTTTGACACCTCTGCGATCAGCAAGACGTACTATAACTTGGTAAGGACTTGCTTTCCCACTTCTCTGTCTCTCCTTTCTCCACTAACATCATGTTGAAATGTAAGGATTTTGTCTCTGATCTTTCAGTGATGCTTGGTTTTTTTTTATCTGTGCCTGTAGCTTTTTCCATTAAGCATTTGTAAATTCTCATGCCTGAAAGTAATTTCATGGAGTACCAGGATCAAATCTAGCTGATATCCTAAACCACAGCTCTCTTCAACCATTGACAAACTTTTTCACCTCTAAAATGCCTGTATTGCAGCTGAGGGCAGGTGTGGTTTGCCTGCTCATTTGCATGATGAGCAAAGTGATTGTTTTCAATTTGTTTTCATTTTTCTTTCTCTCTCTCTCTCTCTCTCAGTCTTTCTCTCTCAGTCTTTCTCTATCTCACACATACACACACACACACACACACACACAAACAAACGCATGCAGACACTGCTTTCAAACGTGGGATGATTACTGTTATTTTGGTCTGTTTATTTGGTTCTCTCAGCTGGCTGTAGGTATCTGTTTAAGTAGGACTGACATTGTCAATTAGTCAGCAAGTCTCACCCTCCTGATATGAAAGAGATGATGTAATATGCTTCATTACAATTCATTATATACAGTAGTTGATCAATATCACTCTGTTCATCAGTAGGGAAACCATGACTTTTTGCTGTATTCTTATCACAGTATATGCTTGCATGACTGAATAAATAAATGAATGTAATGTGAAAACACTGATCAGTTATGTGGCTCACCTTCTGAACCTGTGTTGTGAATCACTCCATATGTTTTACTGCACACACAATACATACACACAATTTAAAAACTCTAAAGCAAATATTGTGCATATATATAGCACACTCTTTAGGTGTTTGAATTGGATAAAAGAAACGTTGACATTATGACATTTACGTGTTATAAAGTTTTTATGGATTCATACCACAATTTGTGGCACTAACTACACTATTAAACTACAATGAAACTGTAATAAAACGACTGTATCAAAAAACAGAGCTGTTTTTTTTTTCTGTTTCTATTGTAGGTGTTGCAGAACATTTTAGAAACAGAGACAGAATATTCCAAGGACCTTCAGAGCCTCCTGACGAACTACCTGCGACCTCTTCAGAGCATTGACAAGTACGACTAGAACCTGATTATTTGAGCACGATTGTTGTATAACAGGAACCTGGATCAATCAGATTTTGTACACCTCCCTACCAACAAATCTGGATTGAGTACTTGACTTTCTTTTGCACGTCGCTGAATATGCTGTCCCCATTTTTGCTTTGCCCATCCTGTCTTTTTCTTGCAGACTGAGCAGCTCAGACGTGGCTCTGATTCTGGGAAACCTTGAGGAGATCAGCACCTTCCAGCAGATGCTCGTCCAATCGCTGGAAGAATGCACCAAGTTAGTCCCGCCCCGCACACACAGCCCTTCTGCAGCAGCATCCTCCTCACTGTTTCATAATAAGCAGAGGGACATCTAGTGTCTGGCCGACTGTACTATAAGGATGTGGGATTAAACAATAGGCTAGGGAATTTGTGATATATTGTGGTACTTTTGGCCTGTGGCACACATACACATTCCATATACTTCTGCTCTATTTTCTTGTCTGTGTGTGAAAATTTGCATTGAAGCATCGTATCAGTGTGTGATCTTTTTTGTCTTCAGGCTTCCAGAGAGCCAGCAAAGGGTGGGAGGGTTCTTCCTCAACCTCATGCCACAGATGAAGGCTCTTTATGTCGGTTACTGCTCCAACCACCCTTCTGCAGTTAATTTGCTCACCCAGCACAGGTACGTTTATACATCAACTACATTTAGTTTTATTTTAGAGTCTTTTAAACCTGTTTTCATGCAGCAGGAAGAAGAATAGGGCTTTCATGTTACATACACAGGGAAACAGCTGTTTGTGACAGCTTGTATTAGAAAAGGGACTGGTTGTATTGTTGGAGTTTGTGGAGTTGTTCTTTGTTATGCAGTAAGAGCATGTTACTGTTTGATGGTTGTGGCAGCTATCAAACCCTGCAGTCAGCTTTTTGTATTATCAACACAAGTGAATACAGCTGAAGGAGAGAGAATGAAAGAAAGATTGGTTTGCAGGTTAAAAGCAAATTACAGTGAGTACAGGGGGTAGAGGTCAAAATGTTTAACCCAATCTGAACCTGCATAAATAGATTATAAAATAAATAAATAAGAGTCCCAACTCGAAAGGGACCCCAGGACACTCAGGAACAGTCTGAAAAAGGCCTGAGGACAATCACACCTGATCTAAAATGTGTTTGTTTTTAAGGCGCTGACACACCAAGCCGATTATCGGCCGTCGGACAGTCTGGCGAGGTCGGTGACTCGAGTCTGTTTGGTGTGTTCCGTGCCGTCGTCAGTCGGAGGAGCCGTCGGCTTTAATTTGGGCTGATTTGACTTGTTGAATCGGCCAGTGGGCAGTCGGACTCAATGACCAATCTGATTGGTGGAATGCTAGCCCTTGACTAGCGAATCAGTGCACTTATGTTAAAACACTTACCAGAAATGACTAGCGGGATGAGTGTGACGAACGACGAAAATCTTTCAAACTGACCTTTGTCGATCCAAAAAACAGATTCAGCAACTGCATGGCCTGTTTTCTCGCTTAAAATGTTTTCAGAAACACGTTTCGGTGAACTATTTTCGTAAAATACAAGATCGTATTCCGAATGAGCCGCCATCATAGTCGGCTTTGAAATTCAGAAGAAGCCAGACCCACGTGACACCTTCATCATTTCCGGTTTTCATTTTTTGGGTGACAGTACAGATTTGCGCCGCCTGCTGTTATGGAGACGTATTACGTCTCGCGCACGCGCTGAACGTACGCTCAAGTCAGCGTCGCTTCGGTGTGTTCCGAGACACTTTTTCGACCTCGTGGAGCCGACCGATCAGTCCGACTGCCTTTTCTGCCGATGGTCAGCCGTCGGGTTGGTGTGTCAGAGCCTTTAGAGAACTGAGAGGATCTAAATAATGTGCCAATAAACTGCCAGCCTTGGCAGTGTATGTTTTTTTAATTTTTTTTTTTATCTATCATTCTGAATTTTTAAACTAGTGTGAATCACAATACACTGCAACAATTACTTCTTTGCCAAGCTGTGTGAGAAGTGCTGTTTCAACTTAACTGCAGTTTTTTTAATTAGGCAAATACACTTAGTTGCCAGTTGCATTATTAGGTTATATTATTAGGTACACTTAGTTGAAGCTAGGTATACCTTATAATAATAAAAACACTCATGCAAATAACCCCACCTCCATGATGATGAACAGCGTGTTGGTTGCAAACCCTGGGAAGTTACTGTTTGTGATGTTGACTGAAAAGTCAGTGTAGGTCATCAGGGTCACATGATAAGCTAAATAAATAATTTATTTTGTCTCCCTGTCTCTCTCTCTCTCTCTCTCTCTCTCTCTCTCTCTCTCTCTCTCTCTCTCTCTCTCTCTCTCTCTTTCTGTCCTCTTGCAGTGAAGTGTTGGGAGAGTTTATGGAGGGGAGGGGTGCAGTCAGTCCTGGGATTCTCACCCTGACCACAGGCCTCAGCAAACCGTTTATGAGACTCGACAAATACCCTAACTTACTCAAAGAGCTGGAGAGGCACATGGAGGTGTGTATATAATGATCTGTCAAGAGCACTTGTCTTATGATGTGTGTTTAACAACCCACATGTTTCTCCCCCCCCCCCCCCCCCCCCAGGAGAGTCATCCTGACCGGCCAGACATTCAGAAGTGCATGGCGTCTTTCAAAAATCTGTCTGTAAGATGATCACACCTCTTACTCTGTCAAATGTAGCATGTAACCAGACTTAATATGAAATAAATGAATGAATAGTCTTTAAGCAGTTTTTTGTTTCCAATTGTGTCAGGCTCAGTGCCAGGAGGTGCGGAAGCGTAAGGAGCTGGAGCTGCAGATTCTCACCGAGTCCATCCGGCTGTGGGAGGGGGATGCCATTAAGACCCTGGGCTCGGTGCTCTACATGAGCCAGGTCTTAGTCCAGAGTCCTGGTTTAGAGGTACCAGCACCATCGACCTCCGCCTGCACCTCGTTCAGCTCAAAACTGCTACGAATATTGCTTCTACAATACATTTTGCCCAAGCCATTACTCTCACTGCTGACTTCAGCTGGGAATGTAATATCAAAATGTATAAATTACAGGATTTTTTTAATTTCCATTTAACTAACTAGTGCAGTGCCCGTTTGGAGCATTTGAAAGACACACACACACACACACACACACACATGCACACACACACACACACACACACACACACACACACACACACACACACACACACACACACACACACACACACACACACACACACACACACACACACACAGAGAGAGAGAGTCCTTAATTTATAGTTAGATTACAGTTTTAACGCTGTAGCACATTTGCTTTACTTATCGATATAAGTATTTCATGTTTCAAGTTGCATTAAATTGATGTTTTATCAAACAGGACAATATAACATGAATGAAACAAACTTTTGGCTAATAAGTACACATCAATCATTTTAGGTGAAGAAAAGTAAGACAACAGCCAGTTTCTTTAGATTTGATTAAAGTAGCTGTTATATTTTGGTAAGATACTGTACATCTACAGCTGCTTCATACAGTATCATTATTAAATCGTGTTTATTACTTGACAGGAAAGCCTGGATCATCACCATATTTCAGCTTTCAGTCAACTCTCACAGTGATCATTTATTTGTCATAAGTTAACTCCCAGTTCTCTGTGGCTGAGAAGAGCAAAATGGATCTTTTAATCGTGGCATCTTAAGTGGACAGAAACCTTAATTGCGATAAAAAAGCACTATTAAATTTCAATGCACGAATTGTAAGTAGCTTTGGACAAAAGCTTCTGCCTAATGAATGATTATGAGAACACATTTTAAAATATTTCTCATTATGAATGGAAAGCACCTCTCTTTAAAAGATTGACCAAAAGTGACATCTTTCCAGACATTTTTCTCCATTAGGATTTAATAGTACCTCACCTAAACTCAACGTTTTATATTGTAATTAAATACTGTAATGTAATTTGCTTGACGTGAGAGCTTTTTCAGTTACTGCTTGCATTGTTGAAAATGGGCTGGTTCATGTCAAAGATTCACGATAATGAATGAGGTTAAAACAGAGGACAACCTTTCAAAAATACATTCTAAAACTTATCAATTTCACATCAACCATAGAGGGTGTGAACTTTTTTTCCTTGCTGCTACTGCCTTTTTGATGGTTTGTTTATATTATATAGCACATTGCAGTTGTTTTGATCAGCTACACTCCACCTCTGGCCTGTGGACCGATACCCAGCCATTGAATATCTGCTACAGGGACACAAGGAAATTACATGATTTGTAGACTTCTGCGGAAATTACTTTGACCTTTCTGTGGTCTGTCTGTGCTGTGTTCCTATTACTGTTGCAGCTAACTAGCTATGATGCAAAGAAAAGAAAAAGAAAACAGAGCATTTTGAGTGGCGATTGAAAGAGAGTTATGAGAAATATGAGAGTTTCTTTAGAGGATGTAGGGGAAATAAAAGACCTAAAGTGGGTGTTATAATATCCTAACATTTGTAAAGTAAAATGCATAATGCACCGACAGCCTATGGTTTGTTGTGGTAATGTGAATAACTGACACATTAAAGGAACACGCCGACTTATTGGGACATTAGCTTATGTTCCTATTTACATGTCTGCTCAGAGCTGCAGCGTATCACTCCGCCCAAGTAGCGCTGCTTCCCTTTCTGAGAATATAGTTCCCAGTTTATATACGGTTAGAAGATGGCTGTGTCTCAAGTGACGTTGTTATTTGTACACGCTGTGACTATACAAATCACAACATGTAAATAGGAACATGTTGCCGTTATTTTGTCACTTACTCGGAGCAGTATGCTAGTTGGAGCCGGTTACCTCCAGGATCTGTGCTAGGCTAAGCTAACGGTGGAGCCGTCTGACAGAGTTACGACATGCACGGAGAAGAGAAGGGTATGTATCGACTTGTCTAACTGTCGGGGTTACGGTGAATAAGCTAATGTCCCAATAAGTCGGCGTGTTCCTTTAAAGGTGCACTTTGGGGAAGATAATTCAGATAATGAATGACAGATAATTAACACTAATGTGACTTTTCTCTGAGACAGTTTGAAATGGTTTTATCTCGTCTTTAGTCAAATGTTTACATACCAGAGTGTTGATATACAAACTGGATTACACCTTATAATTTTATTGCATTCCCTCTCTCTTTCTCTCTCATTCTTATTTGACAGGAGAAGAGTGAGCGTTACCTCATGCTCTTCCCTCATGTCCTCCTCATGTTGTCTGCCAGCCCCAGAATGAGTGGCTTCATATTCCAGGTCAGTAATTTACATTTTCTCAGATCAGTCTTGATTTTAGTTTGCACTCTAGTGTTTAACCTTAGAGTTCTGTACTTGATATAGTGATTGAAAGATAATTCCTCAGTTGCATCTTGATGTGATGATTTCCATCTGCAGGGAAAATTGCCCCTGGCCAGTATGACTGTGACCAAACTAGAAGACTGTGAAGCCCATAAAAACGCCTTTGAGCTCAATGGTAAGGCTACGTGAGACGAACAAGAGCGTCTGTAATTTACACATCATTTACACATGAGGCCTTTAAATTCATTGTCTCCGTCTTTGCAGGCACAATGTTTGACCGTCTCCAGGTGGTTTGCACCAACCAGCATGACCTGAAGGACTGGGTGGAACACCTGACCAGACAAATCAAACACACTGCAGCCACAGGACCCAGCCACAAACCACTCACTGTTCCCTGCCACACGGTCAGGAGCTAATCATTACATACCCACATACAGAGGATTTTTTATTTATTTTGTATTTATGCCCTAATGTGGTGTAAACACTGTAAATATATATCTTGATTTCTCACAGATTTGTATCTGCCATCAGAGGTTTGCCTCACATAATGCTAGCAATTACTGTTCAGCCCTGTGTAAAGTGGCTCATTTCTCTCACTAGAATGGCTGTAATGACCAATTGCATTTAATCAATTAAATACAAATTCGTAATTATCCACATTCAGCGTTATCCCTTGAATAAACAATCAACAATAATGATAATTGTATTCACAATTGCATTGTGGCAAGAGGTAACTGTCTGAAAAAATATTTAAAATCTATAAATCTACCTGCGGGACTTCAGTTAAATGTTATGTTCTTCTATGATTTAGGCTCATTAAAAACAGGGAGTCACATGCAGGAGGAGGCTTCCATGTAGAGGTATTTTGGGCATCTTCAAATGCACCAGAGATGCACACATCCCATCTGTCCTGGGTTGGGTTTGGGTTCCCCCAGGAGGTGCTGCAGGATGTGGCTGGGGTAGATGACATCTGTGCTACTAAGGGCTGCGGTTCCCAAAAGGACCGATGAATATTTGCAATGTTTTTAATAACTTGGTCCATGAACAACTACATCGCTGTATTGGAGATGCACTCCTGCCTAGTTTCCTGCCACTGTTACCCAGAGTTTCTTTCTGAAAAGTACATACTAAACATATAATTTGTTGGTGCATCTGCTGGGTGTTAAATAAGCATTTAAGAGCAGTTGTTAAGTGGAGGAGCAGAACTGTTTAGTGATAAATCTAATTACATAAGGCCTTTTGTTTTGTTCCTCAGCTCCCATCTCACCCTCTCACCCCATCCCGCCATGCTGAGGGAAGGGGAATGACGGTGGCTCCCACCTACCACACCCTGCCTCACCCCTCCTCCCATGGAACGTCTCACAGCACCATGATGTGGGGCCCGCTGGAACCACCCAACACCCCCAAACCCTGGAGTCTGAGCTGTCTGCGACCCGCACCCCCTTTACGACCGTCTGCAGCCCTCTGCTACAAGGAGGTGAGGGGCCGTGTTTTTATGTAGTTAAGACTTCTGTATATGTTTTTGTTATGTAGATTTTCTAATTGACATACAATCGTCTCACTTTATTTTCAGGATCTTAGTAAAAGTCCTAAGAGTGTGAAGAAACTCCTTCCTAAGCGCAAGCCTGAGAGGAAACAGTCTGAGGAGGAGTTTGCCTTGAGGAAGAGTACGTTTAAAATCTTTCATATTTATGGCCAGAGTTTGTGGATTATTCGCTTTCTTACTGAGGGTTAGGTGAGAGAATCAATAACACTCGTGTTTATGTCTGTTAAGTATGAAGATACGGTCAGAGACAGTTAGCTTAGCTGAGTTGAGGAGAAACGGCTATCATGCTATTACAACTCCCCAGAAAACCACATATGTGTAACAAAAAAACAACAACAATCTTTTTGCTAAGCTAATGATCCGACAGCTATGAGAGCGGTATCGATCTTCTCATCTCACTCTCGGCAAGAAAGCAAATAAGTGTACTGTTTGCAGATACTGTAATTTGTGCGTATAGTAGGAGGGAAACAGTGACCAGGGATCTGACGGACGTGAGCATGAAAAATTAAGGATTTCCCCTTCACCTTCTCTTTCTCAGGTACAGCTGCTCTGGAAGAAGATGCCCAGATCCTGAAAGTTATTGAAGCATACTGCACCAGCGCCAAAACCAGGCAGACTCTTAACTCCAGTAAGAAAACACCAAATCGTACTTTTGTGCATACACAAAAGAAGATAGGTTCATACTGGAGCTTGCTGTCTTTGTTACTGCTATACCTGTATTCTGTTACTCAGTGCCTTTCTTCAACTGGTATTCTGAACTGATCTTTCTAACAGTATCTTCTCCTTCTGTCTGTCTGTCTTTCACTCCTCACTTTTGGCATTGCTCTGTTTTACCTTGAGTTCCTTTTTCTCTTTTTTACATCATTTTTTGTTTTCTCCATACTGTACTATTACTTTCTCCCATCCTGTATCTCTCATTGTTTTTTTTTTTAATGATTTACCATTGCTGCATATGCTGCCTTCTCCTTCTGCACCGTCCCTCCTCTGTTTCGCCCACCGTTTCCTCCCTCTACATTTGCGACATCATCGGCAAACTTGGCCCCGCCCCGACCAGCCTGGCAGGGCACTGACCTGATGCACAACCACGTGCTGGCCGACGTGGACCGGTCCTGTATGGACTCCCCGGGCCGCCGTAGCAGCGTGTCACGGCCAGAATTGTCCTCTGACCTTTCGGAGGACTCTGACTATGACTCCATCTGGACCACCCACAGTTACAGGATGGGTTCAGTGCCGCGTAAGAGCTGCATCTCTCACCAGAACTAAAGAACGTACAGTGCTGCCACGCTGTACTGTAATGTAACGTACAGCACGCTTACCTCTTTTACCTTCAATCGATTAAAAGAAACTAGATTTTTTTATTTATTTATCTATTTATTTTTTATTTTATATTTGTTAATTTTTTTGTTAACTTATTTGGTTTATTTATTTATTTTTTAGATTGTTTTAAGATGTTTTAAGCATCTCCCTGTTGCCTTTGCCACTTTCCCTTTTATGTGCCTCCTCTATTTGTGTAGTTGTCATGCAGTAAGTGTTTGGTAATTCTTGTTAATTTATCTTGAATGTGACCACTTCCCTTCTTTGACCATCAATGTGGCGGACTCTCAGCAGGGAGTAGAGGGGTGTGGAGTGGAATATAGGGGAGGGATAACCAGGGGAGGGAGAGGTTGGGACTGAGCTTTTCCTGTCTGATATTCAGATGTAATTCAGGAACAAGTGTAAATTCAGGAACGAGTGTATTCTATTTACCATGTACTACTTCTCTCCAGTATGTGTTTCTAGAGTATATATGCTCAAATATAGCACAGATGCCATACACACACGCACAGGTTCAGGCACACATTGCCCCTGTTGCCTGATAATATAGCAGCATGCAAAAGAAATACCCAAATTCTTTAAAACATTGTTGTTTTCATTATTTTTATTCTTTATTTATGTTGCTAAACAGGATTAGATTTAACATACCATATGACCAATAGCTACTAACTACTAAAAACTCTTGCTAAATGTAATAGTTTGTGAAACACGGTTCATTATTCTACGTAGCTGCTACAGAAAGAGGAGATTATTACATACACGTCACTCTCTAGTCAAGCTTTCTCCAGCTGGATAAGAGCTAGTGAATGGTAAGTTTAAAGTGCCAGTTCACCGAAATTAACAAAAAGAAAAGTATAATTTTCACACTTACTGTATCCAGCAATGCAGTTTTATTTGACAATTTTCTCTGAGATTTCCTCCTGTACTCAATGATACAATAGAAGTGAATGCAATTTAGTTTGTGGTGCTCGCAGCTTTGAAAAAATACATTTACACACCAATGTATCTTTCTAGGATTTAGTGTACCCATTACTCTGGATAATCCAAAGAACGCACTGTCAACAGTCAACAAACTACTTCCTACTGCAGAATTTGTCACTATGATACTGTTCACAGGTTTACAGACACATTGTTTTATAAGTTTATTTTTTCAATCCTGTGAGCACCACGAACTAAATTCATTTTAAAGTTGTGTAAGCAGAAATATCAAAGTCAGTAACCTGGAAAACGTTCTGCGTCACTAGATACTATGTCTGAGAAAATGTGTTTTTTTTTCTTCTATTTTTGGCGAACTGACCCTTTAAGTCATTCATTTTAATGATGTACTCTATTGTGTAGTCTCCGAAGCATCATCCTTTAAAGCCTGATCTTCCATCCAGTAATGTTGCTGTCTGTCAGTGGTTCTACAGGGTTACATTTATATTTAGTTTTAAACCTCAAGTTAGTGCGTTAACAAAATAAAAAGCTTAATTTTAACCAGGCATAGCATACCAGCCTGACACAAATAAACTGTTAACAGCCTTACACAGCTGTAATAAAAATCAAATGCCTTTGTTTAATGTCTCCTGCTAGTTAAAGGAATAGTTCGACATTTTGGGAAATGCGCCTATTCACTTTTTTATTGAGAGTTAGGTAAGAAGATTGACACCACTCTCAGATCTGTCTGTTCAAAATGAAGCTGGAGCCAGGAGCAGGTTAGCTTAGTTTAGCTAACAGCAGTTTATAGCATACAGACTGGAAGCAGGGGGAAATGCCTAGCTTGGCCCTATCCAAAGGTAACAAAGTCCAACTACCAGCACCTCTAAAGCTCACTATTTAAATAAAATAAACAAACAAGATATAATATGTTAATTAGTGAGCTTAAGAGGTGCTCTTACATGGATTTTTTTCAACCTTTGGACAGAGCCAGGCGAACTGTTTCCCCATTTCCAGGCTTAATGCTAAGCTAGAAAAAACATGTCCCTACTCCAGCTCTATACCTTACACACAAACATGAGCTTGATATTGATTTTTTTTTGTCTTACTAATGGAAAGAAAGCAAAAAAGCGTCTTCTAATTTTATGTTTAAATCTTCTAGTTCCAAGAGAACAGCAAACAACTCATTACTTAAAACTAGCTGGGCTGCTCTGTTTCCAGCCTTTATGCTAAGATATACTAAGCTAAGCTAACCAGTTGCTAACTGTAGCTTCATATTCACTGTACAGACATGAGAGTGGTATCTATCTTCTCATCAAACCCTCGACAAATAAGCGAATAAGCCTATTTCCCAAAATGTTGAACTCTTTCTTTAAGTTGTAGCTGTTACCAGACTCTGACAATTTTAGCGTAATGTCAAAAACAAACATCCACATAACTAGCACCTATGCTACGGCCTCATAAGCCAGACATGCCTTTGTGTTGTCTGGCTTGCGAGGTTTCCCATGCGATCTCTTGCATTGATGACTATTTTTATGAAGAAGTATTTTTCCAGTGATGGTATTAAAAGTACAGGTTGGAATCCACTTACAGTAGAGTCTATCACCTCTTACAGCAAGCAATGTGGGTGACATATGGAATATATCGGTCCATGTTACAGTACTATTTACTGTTTCTGATTTCTTTATTGTATTCATTATTTTATATACAGGTGTTTTTTTTAATTTATGTTTTATTCTGTATGTCAATGTTTACAAAATGATCCCTGGAAGAATTATTTGTTTTCTTTTTTACAATCGTATTGCTCTGTATCAAAGTTTACACTAAAAATTATAACATGAAGTGTTTTGAATTATTTTGCACAATCATGTAACGGGCCAGTGGGGTGGGGGATAGAATCTGTTAAATTCTGTACTTTTTGTCGTCTATCTAGAGTGTGTATGATATAGTTCTAGGTAGACTTGAGTATTCAGTGTTACTGTAAAGTAAATGCTCATTCGTAGTGTAAAAGCATTGAGGGTAAAAAAAAAAAAAAAGAAGAAAAGAAACATGAGGCTGTGATTATACAGGAACATTTCTATGTGAACTACTCATTCAACCCCAGAATACTGTCAGAGTGAACTTGAAATATAAGAGCACATATTCTCCCTTTCTGTAAATACTAGTTGTTATGGAGCAAGAAAATATAAATACATTCTACCTTCTATGAGTATTTGAGCTAAGAATATCACTGTCCTTATATCATGTGCTATACTTTGTGACAGGTGTATTCTGTGGTTTAAGAAGACAAACTGTGGGACAGGCAGGGTGAAAACAGACCAATTGTCTTTGAGCAACATTGTCCTTTGGTGCCCTAATGCTGTATTCAGTTCACACATGTGACCATGTCTTATCTGCAAACAGCGCCTTCAGTGTATTTGTTGTACTCTGCTGAAGTGTTCAAGTCCCAAAACGCTGTATTATGAGTTTTGAATAAATCTGTCATTTGGTAGACACTGGCATTCTGGTGATTTGTGAGAACAACAAATCTGATTGTGTTTGTTGTCTTTTGGGGAAGATGGAGGAGTTCTCATTAATTTCAGATCTAGAAAATTGTTATATGAATGAATGGATTAGCATGTGTGTGTTTTTTTTTTTTTACCAGATATCTCCACAGCCTCTCATTTCCCTTTGCTTTCCTCTGATCTGTTGTATGACTAACACTCTACTACTGCCGATTTTGGTCTGTGCTTGGTTCTCTTCGATTCTGTCAGTCGTTTCAATAAAGAAGTTCTGTACCGTCTCATCTTACTACAAGGTGAGACAAAGCAAAGTACCGATTTTTGAGTGCACTTCTGTTTTGAAACAGGACCGCGAAGGGAAACAGGGCTGCATGTGATCATCTCCGGTGAGAAGAAAATCCTGGTGGAGGATCCCAGTCGCAATGGACAAAGTACAGCAGAAGAAAAGTAGGATAATAAATACATCTCTTACACTTTACCTTTGCCCTGAATCACTGTATTAACATATTGTAAAACCCATGTAGACCAAAACCAACAATGCCCGAAGCCCATTTGTTCCTACTGAAGACTTAAATCTTTTAAAAAAAAAAAAGGCTCAGTAATTTTATAAAACAGCTGGACACTGTATATTGTTGCAAACATTACTCAAACAGGAGTTAATAGTGCATTTGTTTGGGGCTATTTTCAGCTGCGGATTAATACACGTGGTGCTCTAGCGAGTATCTTCAACAGCAGAAGCAACTACAGAGCCCTGTTGATCGTAATGAAGGAACATTGAGTGCAAGAGTGTGGCTCATTGATGTGTTTTTAATAACCATGGACATCTGTTACACAGAGGAGTAAGATGTTTCAGGCTTTGAGAGCTTGTTAGTAGGCTCAATTATTCTTGGATATGGACATGCTTTTCATGTCGTCATCATCAGCAATAAAAATATAGAATATCACCAGACCATCCTTGAAGTAAAAAGTTGCAATGTCCGCTGCTACTCTTGACGTCGTGATTATTGGTAAGCCAACTGCTTTTGTTTTATGCTGCTACTCTGAGCTAAAAGGATAGGCTTGCATCTTTCAAGTGTGTCTTACAGTAAAACAACACTCACAGGCGCATATGTGCAATGAAACAGATTGGTGTTGATGTCATTGTTCCTCTCGTCCATACTGGCTTGGAAGTGATTCATTCCTAATGTGAATCAAATGTTTGTGATGAGGAGAAAAAAAATCCACCGCCCTTGTTCTGTGATGTTGTTTTAAGATAGACTTGGGGGAAAAAATTGAACCTATCCTTTAATAACCAGCCTTGTGTGCATCACTGATGTGCTGACATGTGCATTTTTATCATCTTAAAGGAGCCTGGTGGATGTGGTGTACGCCCTGAGGGATGAGGTTCAAGAGCTGAAACAGGTGATTGTTTATGAAGAGGAAGTTTTTATGAAAGAACATGATGGTGTGATTTATCTAATATAGAGTATTACTCTCAGATCTTAGAATTTAGTGAAATGAGCGTTTCCTGTTCTCCATCTCGCACATCAGAAGTTTGAAACAGATGTTTCACATTTGTTGGGCTAATGACATGAATGATACGATTGTTTTACCTCACAGGATAATAAGAAAATGAAGAGGTCCCTGGAGGAGGAGCAGCGAGCACGGAAGGATCTGGAAAAGGTTGTGAGGAGGGTGTTAAAGAGCATGAATGACCCAACGTGGGACGAGACAAACCTCTGAGGATCTTGTGCAACATCTCCATGTGAAGCTTTCAAAAGAGAAAGAAAGATCATGTATATGTGTGGACTTGCTTGCGCTGTCTGTGAAATGCGCACAATCACACACGTAATTTAAGGTTGAGAGGACAAGAGTGAATCTGGAAGCAGGCAATTATGTGCTTGTTTGAGATGGGGGGGGGGGGGGGGGGGGGTGTGTTTGCCCTAAGAGGAGTGTTGTTACTGCCCCTCTGGTGAAAAGACAGGAACCACTGCGACGTGATGCTGAACAGGCTTGACTATCCCACGATAACATTCCTCGAAACACCAAGCAAGCTGGTGAGGAGCTTACACACTTAACGCTTGGTGTGTCCATCACCTCAACATCCATCATCAGTGTCTTTAGCAAGTCCTCTCCCTCTGTTTACAATAATGTAATGGTCCGCTGTCCAATGGTACATAAATGGTATATTTAATGATGTTAATGGTCACAAAGGCCATGGACATGTCTGAACTTGAACCACACCATTATATAAGCATTTCATAATGTTATTTTTATGAACTGATTTTTGTTCTGTCTCTCCCTGACACAGGCTCAGCCTGGCGTTTTTTGTCCCGAAGTGAAGCTTGTGGCAGGAAATTCGTCTTTTTTGTCCTCTTTATTGTTTGACCACTTTGTGGTTTGACTTTTCTTTCTAGGGATCCTAGGGAATTGTTCAGATATTGAACTTGTTCTGTATAATATAAATACTGCTTAAAGATTAGCCTTTGCCCTTTGGGAGAAATAAATGTGTTTTTAGAAGAATGACTTTGAGTCGCTGCTAAATCTGACTATTGACTACTTAAATTCATATCAGATATAATATTACCTCATCTTGTGGCCCTATCTTTCAGAAATGCCCTGTGTTGAAATCTAGTTTTAAGACTTTATTTTAGTTTATATTGTACTCAGATGGAGTCCAAGTAGTACACCATAGGAGTACTGTTTGTGTTTCTTGGTCACTGTGTGCATAGTACTTAGTGGGAACCTGGAGATGGCAGAAGATCAAATTCACATTGATGTCAGGAGAGATATTTGGGACCCCTCACCACCGGTTATGGCCTTACTGTGAACATGAATTTTCAGCAGTTCAACTGAAGAGTTATTTTTGCTTCTTAGATTGTTTGATGTGAAGGATTTTCAGAGCCCAGAAGAGGTGAAAGTATCCAGTATTCCAAATAAAAACATTTTTAAGAAAAGACAGAAAAAACTAAACTAAAATAAATTTTGTGGAATATTTTTTTCCCCCTTTCTGATCTCATTATCATTATCTTGTGACCTCTCAGATTTACCCAGGGGGCATTTGGGGGTCCCAACCTCCAGGTGTAGAAACAGTGTAGCCTACTAGGTGTATAATGAGTAATGTCAGTGAGAGATAAATACCACCCAAGATTTGATAAGTGTTGACCCAACCTTTCTGATAGCCCTATGTTATTGTTACACTAACATTAAATCACTGTGGAAATATTTTCCTGTCTTTTTTGGACACTTACAATGAAAAAGACTACTGTCAAAGTAAAAACAAATTGATTTAAAAATAAGTCCAAACATAGAACAAAAAAGATTCTGGAAACCCCGTCGCTATGACATCACTGACTGTGGTCAAGTGAGTCAGTTCATCAGGATGGCACTGTTTAGGCAAAGTGTGTTTGATTTCGAAATTTGAAGGTATTTAAAACAAAAGAATTAGCCTTTCTTTTCTTCTTTTTCTCTTTTTGACTTGACCTACTTCAAGCAGAACAACTCCTATCCTACTCCGCCCACACGTGATGCAGTCAACTCACTGCCGGCACACCCTTCGCAAAATGGCGGTCTGTTTAAACGGTTTCTGTCTGCCATCTTGCTTGAAGGAAACATATATTTACATTTTTGAAAAGCACTGGATTACTTAGAAAATTATAATGAAATGAAATAATAGATAACGAGTAATTACCAGTAGGAGGCAGTAATGCAGCGCATAGGATGCCAACTGCCGTAAAACCCCAAAGTAGAAGCAGAACATCTTGCTGCTAGTGCAAACTGTTTAGTTTTCAAACTGTAGGCTGCTTCTGCTGCTCATATAGCATTTCAACAATAAGCTTGCTTGTTAACAGGTATGCTTATTCCGTGCTTTTGATAGTGTTTCTGGACTTAGCCATTTGTCAAGTGAGCGGTCAGTTTGACCTTAATTTTGGCTCAGTCTTAGCTGGAAGGAAAAGTTTTCCTCTCTATTGGCAGATTCAGACCTTCATCACCCATTCCCAACTGACTCCACTGGGGTGTGAGGGATAATTGCTTTACTTCACACAGACTTCACCAAGCCAGGTAGGCCTATGTGCTGCAAATGTATCTTCAGATGTCTTGGTTCTGTTAAGTTGAGTAAGAGTTGTTGTACTTCTCTCGAGGCTGAGGCTGCTGCTGAGCTTTTGTTCTACAGTTTACATTGCTGTACTGATGGTGACCTGCTGCTTATCACACTACTTACTGCAATTAATAGATTGTCTTTGGCCACTTGGGGGGCAGCTGAATAAGCTGCCAACAAACATTGACATTATCACCTAACACAGTGTTCGAATTACAGGGGAGCTTGGTAGTGGCTAGGGGGGCTTGGCTTCCCCAAAAGATACCTGAGCTTCCCTAGAAGTTTGGGCAGCTCTCTAAAACCTGAAAAATAGCCATTAGCTCGTATTATGCTACAATGAATGATACAAGAAATGCATAATATCAAATTGAAATATAATGTCCTATCATTGTTTATTTTAATTGTGTGTTGCTCTGCACTGGTCAGTGCAGCTGACTTTATCTTCTGTCAATAATGTGTGTAACATGATTGATCTGGACATGTGCAGGTTTTTTTTATGTATCATGATTCATGGCTTGCTTTTTTGTATTTTACTAAAAATAAGAAGACATTCCTTTATTTATACCAGGGGAATTCCCATTTTCACTCTATTGGTACAGTTTTTACACACATTACACACTGGCCTGAAATACACACACATGCTCAAGACCTGTCCATGCACTAATGGAGAGATGTCAGAGTGAGGGGGCTGCCAATGGATGAGCGCCCCAAACAGTTGGGGGTTTGGTGCCTTGCCCAAGGGCACGTTGGCAGTGGCGGTGAACTGGCACCTCTCCAGCTACCAGTCCACACTCTGTACTTTGGACCGTATGTGGACTTGGATGGGGCGACCCTCCAGTTCCCAACCCGACTGAGCTACTGCTGAGCGGTTAGGCGGTGATAACTAAATAAAGCCTCTATCTGCCGGTTAGCTCTGAGTAAGTTAGTTTGTTAATTTTATCATCACTCCTTAATCTCTGCTGTGCTGAAGATGGCCTATGATTGCAGGTGGGTACTGTCAGACTTATGTCTGTTCTTTGTTCCCGTTATAAATCTGTTCCACATGAGTTGGCTGACCGAACTGAAGTTGAAACATTCAGAAAGTGCAGAAAATAGGTTTGCATGGCAATAATATTGATTGCATCTTGTCATTGCCCTAACAAAAACTCATTCATTGTTTGTGTGCATGCCTCCTCCTTTTTGAAACGACCAGCCTATTGAAATCTTTTGTGTACCCTGATAATCACGACGAGCTTTGTGGATGATGACGCTGATCCCCATTCTGCTGCTGTTGGATGAATAAGCACAGATGTCGACCTTTTCACTGTGACTCTCACCTTGTCCACTCATTAGTTAATGAAAACAATTGCCTTTTGTTTCACGTTGAATATTACTTCATCGGAACAAAGGCACAATTCACAATCCTCCGGTGAAGCAGATCTCGGCAGATAAAGCCAGGCCAGTGCTATCGTGCTCTGACCTTGTTGACTTGACTCTCACAGTGTTTGGCTGGCCAACTGCCACTCAGTCCCCACTAATGAACCAGAGCATGAAAAGAGCAGTGCTACTGGGAAGTTTACCTGGATCTCTTAGCTGATGTTACCTTCTTTCCAGGTAGCCAAATAAGTATACATTGCTTTAAGACTTGCGCTCCAACTTTCCTTTATTTCTACTCCCACTTTACCAGGACTAATTTTAAGAGCCTTTTTCCTGTCAAGTGTCTGGTTGGTGAGAAACATGTGAATTGTAGAGGCAGACGTGTATTATCGGGGTTCTGACCTGCCCCAGCCCCTCTTCACTCTCTCTCTGCCTCTTTCTTCCTACCTGGATGGAGTGACAGCTTGTCACTGTGGGTGCTTCACAATACAGCTCAGGCTCCCAGACTATTGTGGAGCTCAGAAAAAGCATCAAGGTCTTCCTCTCTCTTTCGTTCACTCTTTTCTCTCTCTTTTCAAAGCAGAGAATCAATCAGCTGTGCACACACACATACATACACACGACTCACTTCTTTTCCCTTCCATCTGTCTATTCAGCAGCCAGTGATCATTTAGACTTGACATGTATTGTGAAAAACTGAGCTGCTCTGCCTCTTTCTTCTCTTTCTTTCACTCCCTTTCTCTTTCAACTGTCTGTCATTAATGTCCAGGTCTTACAATATATGAACAGAGGAGAAGAAGAAAGCGAAGAGTAAGGGATGAATTGATGGATGGGAGGATAAGCACTCAGTGTCTTTTCTTTAAAGATTTGTTATTGTACAGTACTGTCTCCCAGTCATTTTTGGTTGGTGTTTCAGTCTGAAAGCCCGTCCACGTGCTCTTTTGTATGGGAAAGCAATAAGGCCCCATTGAATGAAGCTGAATGGACCTGCCATCCTTAGGGGCTGAGGCCTGAGGACTCCTATTCTTTAGCCCCCAATCTAATTGGAGCTGAAATGAAATGGAGGTTTCTTATGAAAATAGGCTTTGTTTGGCCGCAAGGCTGGTAATTCATAAACAATAAGCAGGGCCCCATTGTGTAGATAATAATATATTCATGCTGCTGGAGATGGGGAGAAGGCAAAGCGAAGGCTGAGGATATATAAGGAGGATAGGCAGAGACAGGGATGGAGAGTGGAGGGATAAGAGAAAGGGGAGGAGGAAGACTAGGGGCTAATAGCAAATAGTGGGTCAGAGAAAATTGGTAATGGTTGGGTAAAGGCAGAGGACTTATTAGATGAAGTGAGAGGACTAAAAGTGGGTAGGAGTGATCACTGAGTGGGAGTTGGGGGTGAAAATGACGGGAATAGGAGAGATAGACAAGATAAGAATGAGGCGAGGAGGGCGGGCGATTGGGAAATGGCTTTGAGTACTTCTAAGCCTACAGGTGACTGGTTTGGCAGCGGTGGGGGTAGAAGGCAAGTGAGTGAAATGGAATAGGTTGCACAGTGCAAATCTGTGTGGAGCTGAGAGTGGATTGGTCAAGTGCAGAGATGGAGCAGAGCAAAGCAGTAAATGTCTAACAGGCGATGGGGAAAGATGAGCGAGGAGACCAGTGTGTCTGCGGTGGTAAAAAACTGACAGGAGGGCTTTCACTGCCTGGAGACACGAGGAGTGGCTGAGAAGAACAGGTGAGCTTTCATGCCACTTTGATGCATCAGTGTATCTAGATTATCTCTCACTGTTATCATCTGTAATCATACAGGTCAAAGCTGCTTCTGTGAGATGATCCTCAGTCTCTGTCCGACATTCTCAAACAGCAGGACCATAAAAAGTGCTGGACTTAAGTGCTCTGTGGAGTGATGGACTGACTGAGAGGGAGCCTGCTTTCTGTATCCGTTCTGAACAGCTATTTCAGTTCATTTTGCAGGCTTTTTACCATTTTATTGGGGAGTGATTATAAACTGTACTTGGAGATACCCATTCCTTTGGATGCTTTGGGAAAGCACTTCCTCTGTGCTGCAACTTTGACTACCGATTTTTATATATATATATATATATATATATATATATTTATATATATATATATATATATATTTTGTTTTTTTACTAACTGTATATCCTGGACAGAGTTTTCTGACAGTACAGAGAGAAGATGTTGAGGACATGAATGCAACACTGAAATTATAAACACGTCTGATTTGAATTTACTGCCTAAGAAATACAGTAGATGTCATAACTAATGGTGAGTAAACTGAAATGACACTTTATTTGGGTGGACTTGAACTGAGTCTGTGTGTCTGAGTCAGAGGAGTTTGCATGCTCTTGCGCATGTACACACAGTATGGAGGAAAATACAAAATTCAAGTACATTGTCAAGTGTTACAATAATCCATGTAGTTTAGCTGTTCTCCACCCATCCCCACCAATTATTTCTAATGAAACAAGAAGTTATTCTGTCAGCTACTTAGCGGTGAAGGAGGCTGCTAAGGTAGGCAGATAACTGAAAATGGCAAGCCTTTTATGATAATAGCGATCATTTTTAACACCGCCATTGTGTGTTTACATTTTTAAACCTGTAATTATATATTAAGTGTGTGTGTGCGTGCGTGTGTGCGTGCGTGTGCGCGTGCGTGTTATATACAGTAATTAGTCATGGTGTCACAGGAGAGTTAACTTAGCACTTTGTATCCTCTTAAGAATGCACAACCATCACTTCTTTTCAAGGTTATGATGGATATGGAAAGATTAAAAAGTACTTAAAATGCATTTATGATATGCACTGATGTAAGAAAAATCAGGAAATGGTTATTAGCCAAAAATAATTGTGTAAAAAAAATAAAAAGCATTTATCCTTCTTTTTGTTGTCGTCACGTGGGTGTAATCACCAAGAGGTGGTGGTATTTGCTTAGGTCTAAACATACGTGATCCTTGTTCACCTGGTGCCGTGAGTTTTTAGGTTGAGCCACTAGATGTCAGTATATATCAACATATCAACCAGAATTGCAGCATGTCCTACATAAGACCAAATTTATTATAAAGCTGAACGTATGCGCTCATATTCTTTTGCTTTACTTGCCTGTGTGTGCACACATGGTGTTTATGCAAATTATTATTATTGAGCTTAACAATGTGAAGATATAAACTTAACATTTAGGTATCATGCAGCAGTGAATTAGTACTAATGTTTGCTGTTTTTAATGCTTTAGCAGTGTTTTATGTGCACATTTATAACTATACCTTCACTAGCTTAATGTCAGCAAGCAGATTGGTCTAAAGTCCTTGAAAGAAAAGTAGAGAAATTGCCTTTTGTTTTGGCCAAGACTGTACAATTGTACTATTTAATTGCGTTTATAAAGGTTGTGCATTTATTCTGAATCATATAGTTACTTCTACCACAAGATGGCAATCACACATAATGATAATCCCCTCAGGTGTGTGTGTGTGTGTGTGTGTGTGTGTGTGTGTGTGTGTGTGTGTGTGTGTGTGTGTCTGTGTCGGAGGGCATTGGTGTGTACGCTCTCCACATGCATGCTTTTGACAAAATGTCTTTACATTGATGTTTTGGATTTGTTTGCCTCTATCTTACATGTGTGTGTGTGTGTGCGTCTTTTCAGTAACCTGCAGTATTTAGTGAGTATCCGTGCAAGCAGAGCTGGATGTCTCCCTGCTGGAGGTCGTTGTTTGTTTTGTTTATTTGCATGCAGCAAAGTGGTTGCTGGCGGTGCTGGTCACTACAAGTGGCTGGCATTCGGAGCCTGGTAATCAGGCTGCAGGCAAACTGGGTGGCAGCACTCCGAATGGTTTGCTGGAGATTATCCCAAAATTATCCATGAATTATCCCTCAGAATTACGCCATTCCAGTCAGGCCCTGTCCATTGATGGGACTGGGAAGAGGGAGAGTGTTGGACGAAGAAGTGTGTGTGTGTTGCACGCGTTGTCGGGGAGATTTGGATGTGTGTGTGTGTGTGTGTTTTGTAATGACTCTGGCAGTGTTGGTACATTGGGGTAATGGAGCATGTTAATCCACATCAAACAGCTATTAGCAGCAGATTTTACTCATAAAAGTTACTAGTTACAGTAAGAGGAAGGACAACATTAACATACATCTAGCAACCTGTGTACTTTTTTTTTCTCTCTCTGTCA
>CM042434.1:20138091-20150591 GCA_023631565.1 Gymnocephalus cernua
TTAGAGCGAGTCAAGCAGGATCCTCTGCTCCTCATCCACTCTCAAATTGAATCAGTCTCAATTTGACCTTTTATGTACCAGAATCTGCTACAGATGTACAGTATGTGCATGCAAGTAATGTTTGGTGTGTGTGTGTGTGTGTGTGTGTGTGTGTGTGTGTGTGTGTGTGTGTGTGTGTGTGTGTGTGTGTGTGTGTGTGTGTGTGTGTGTGTGTGTGTGTGTGTGTGTGTCCACATGTGCCCCGGTGTCAGCTCGCATTGCTCACAGTGAAGTGGGAAACAGCATCTCCCTATTTGCTGCAGAATAGACCAATTAGTGTTTAGCAACAGAGCAGGAACCCATGTGAATGTGTCATTGATTAGCAGGATTTGGCTAATCATCACATCTCATAAACTCACCCGCTAATGTCAGCTGGATCTCCTACAGTACGCCTCCTTCTCCTCGCTCAATCTATCCTTCTATCTCCTCTCCTTCTCCTTTCAGCTCCCTCTTCCCGTCTGTCTTTCCGCACTTGTCTTTTTGCCCATCTGTCTCCGTCTGTCTTCTCTCCTTTCCTTCCTCTGTTTTTCTCCCCTCTTCTCAATTTCTTCCTTCCTCTCTTCTTCTTTCTTCTCCTTTTTTTTCAACACTGGAGCGTTTACAGTAGAAGGAGCTGAGCGGATGCTGACTTTCCTCCTCGTACATCAGGAAAGGACAACAAGTCTGCATTGCTGCTGATCTATAAATGCACTGCAATGCTTTTTTAATTTGATTTGTCCACTCTGTAGTTATATTTTACTGATTTGACTGTACTCTTCACCATTGCTGGAAAAAGCAGCTTTTCATGTTTCTCAGTTTTTGACATCTCTTAAAAGACATCTTCAACAAGCGACAGAAAGTGCTTCAAACTATCACTTTCACCCATCCAAAACTATGTTTAATAATTTTGTTTAATTGAAGCCTCCCTGTTTGTAATTTCAGGTCAAAACAGTGAGAAAAGACATGAAGTGGGGTTGTTGTTACAAAAAACAGAAGATGATGTCTGCAAAGTGCATTATCCCAAATCTAATTACATTTAAGACCTTGGCTTTACATGGAACTGGGCAAAGTGACAAAACAACAGTAGCCTACGTTTCATAAGCGGAAATGTATTGTCTTTTATTTTATTTTTTTTACACGTAATTAACAAAATGACACTTGCTTACAGATTGTAATTATTAGTATACCATAGGGCTGTAACTAACTATTATTTCTTTTATTTAACCTGCAGATAATTTTCTTGATTACTTCTTTAGTGTATTCGGCTAAATGACAGAAAATAGGGAAAAATGCCTTTCACACTTTCTCAAAGCCCAAGGTGACATTGTTACATTGCACTCCAACACCTAAACATAGTCAGTTTACTATCACATAGGACAAAGAAAAGCAGAAAATCCTCACAATTTAAAAGCTTAAACAATTAATCCATTATTGAAATTGTTGCAGATTATTTTTCTGTTGATCGACTAATCATTTCAGTTCTAGTACATTGTTTTTATTTGTTAAATAGCACAAGTATAGCAGTTAAAGAAGAAGCTTAAAAAGGTCTTTGAATTTTAACTGGATTTAATAAATTATATTTAACTTGTATAACATATTTAACTGAGCTTGTTTTTAAAAAATCTTCAAGTACACTTAAATCTTACCACCTATTCAGATATTAACTATCTGTGGTAGGAACAGGAACAAGAGTTTTTCTCGATATTTTGTCTCTCTGCTTTTGAATAAGAAGAAATCAAATTAGTGGTTTTGGAGCTTTGTATGTTGTGTAATAGGTATTAGTTATCATATTAATTAGCATCTGTTTGACACAGTATGGTGGCCAGCTGGGAGCATGAAGGAGGACATGTGGTGTAAGTGTGTGTGCGTGTGTGTGAGAGGTTGCAGGGGAGAAACTCTGAGCGTTTGATTTGTTGTGTTGCTAATGTGACACTGATTATACAGGTCAGAGTAAAACAAAGCGGTGAGACGCAGCAATGCTAATACAGACGCTCTGATAACAGGGTTGTCATCATAAACCCACACACACACACACACACACACACACACACACACACACACTCTCTCTCTCACACAAACACAGATAGACAGATATACCTTCATGTGAACGTATACACATGTACATCTACATGCTTGTGTCCTTGTGAAACACATGCAAAGACACACCAACACACTCATGACACACACATTTGCAGGTCATGGACACATGTCTCACAATGACTTCAACAAAACACACTGAGCCTTTTTTTTTGTAAGAGGTAGACTGTTGCCATGGTGAGAAGAGGTTAGTAAATTTGACCTATGCTATCATGCTAGCTTTGGTCCCGCAGCTGTAATTTCAAATGAGAGAAAAAAATATGTGTTTCTCACTGAATTGATTTATCCCTATGTTTATGAGTAGATAAGTGCAGTGATGCTTAGATGGAGGGTTATTTTCATGGGGTGACTCTTTTGTGTGTATTGTTTGTTTCTAGGCCACTGTTGATGTAGGGAGTACTGTAGCTCTTTTTCTTTCTTTGTGTTTGTGTGTGTGGGTTTTCAGTGTGTGTTTCTGTGATTTGTTTGTGCGTGTGCCAATCTCCACCGCAGGTACGGCAAAGGCATGGGAGACATTGTGGTTTATGAAGAGTGGTGCGTGATCAGACTGCCCTGCAGCAGTAACGACATCAATCACAATAGGACTGAAAAACTAAAAGTGACTAAATATACAGCGTATTTGTTCTGATTTAGTCAGAACAACTTGTTCCATTTAAAC
Organism: Gymnocephalus cernua; assembly: GCA_023631565.1. Lineage (NCBI taxonomy): Eukaryota > Metazoa > Chordata > Actinopteri > Perciformes > Percidae > Gymnocephalus > Gymnocephalus cernua. Next base: position 20,140,865 of record CM042434.1, read on the forward strand.
TGAGCCAGTTTTGTGGCATTGGTTCAGCTTGCACTAAGGCAGTCGGAAGGAAATAAACATTATTTGACACAATTAGTCCATTGTGTCAAACAGAATGGAGTGTATGTGTTTGTAACATATGGAAGCCGACAGGAGAGCAAATAGGGAGCCAAGATATGGTCGTCTGTCTGGCTTTTGGGGTAATTTGCAGGGACGGGTGTGAATGTTGGTCGAGATGGGCGGGGACGTGTCAATCATGTGTTTGACAGGGTCTTGTATTGGTTGTCATGTTGCTCGGCAGCAGAGCCACGGACCCGGGGGCCACACAGGGGTCACCGTCTGCCCTAAACGGTCCCCTCAACAGCACAGGGTTGCAGATAGGCGAGGCGTTGCTCCGAGGAGGTCAGCCCAGGGGTGATTCAATTCTCTGTGTTTGGGCGTCGGGAGATTGTGTGCTCACCTCTGTCAAACCCTCCATATACAGGTCAGCAAAAATAAGATGAGAGACTCACAGAAGCGGAGACAAGGGACGACATAAGAGAGTATAACCTGTGTGTGTGTGTGTGTGTGTGTGTGTGTGTGTGTGTGTGTGTGTGTGTGTGTGTGTGTGTGTGTGTGTGTGTGTGTGTGTGTGTGTGTGTGTGTGTGTGTGTGTGTGTGTGTGTGTGTGTGTGTGTGTGTGTGTGTGTGTATGTCTGCGTGAATGTATGTATAAATCACCAAACAAGCTTCTGTCTCTTCCATCCTTTCTCCAGTCGTCTGCACAGGCAATGTAGTGGACACCATTGTGCCTCTTAGTTCTCAGTTGACACTTCAAGTCCCCAGTGGGGATACCGAGGGGGTGACTTTGCTCCTGCAGCCTGAGAGACTCCCATATTCATTGTTTCCTCTTTCCCTCTCGTCATATAGCCTACCTGTTATCTCTCTTTCATTGTCTGTCTGTACTTCTCTCTTGTACTATGTGCAATTTTTTGTCTTTCAACTTTCCTCCTCAGGGACACTTCTCACCTTGCTCCTATATGCTGAGGGTGTGTACAGATGTCGTCATTAGGTATTCCTGTGTGGCCCTGTTGTTATTGGGATTTAATACAAATCAATCACGTGCTACTCTTTCAGTAATGTCAGCAAAGTGTTGAGTTGAAGGTTTTTGCAGTTGTGATCAGTTTGTGTTGCAAGAGCCTTTTAAACATGTTGCACCTGTTAAAGGACATAGAAGTAGTAAGTCCTTCAACCCAGAATATTATGGGCATAATTTGACTATTACTGAGGTGTGTGTGTGTGTGTGTGTGTGTGTGTGTGTGTGTGTGTGTGTGTGTGTGTGTGTGTGTGTGTGTGTGTGTGTGTGTGTGTGTGTGTGTGTGTGTGTGTGTGTGAGAAACCAGTGGGATCTACCATCTGGTAGTGAAGGCCAGTAGACCGTTGGAGCCGTGCTGCCCTATCCTTGTCAGTGGCAGCTGTGTGTGCCTGTGGCTACTTATGTGTGTGTGTGCGCTCACATGTGCTTACTAATTATGACTGTTGTGGGTGTCACAATATGATCAAACCAGTAACGGTCATCATGTGTTTACACATCTAGTTTCTAACTAACTGATTTGTTCCTGCCTCCTGTGGTTCTGCAGCAGCAAACCTCCGACTGAGTCATACAGTATTGGCTTTGGAGTGGTCATAACTTGATGTTTGGCTGGTGTCTGGTGCTCAGTTTTCTGACTTAATCTCTGGCTGACTAACAATTATTTTCATTATTGCTTTATCTAATGATATTTTCTTGATTAATCAATTGATCATTTGGTCTATAAAATGTAAGACAAGGTTAAATGGGCGCACCCAATGTGACGCCAAATTGCTTTTGTCCAACCAACAGTCCAAAACCTAAAGATATTCATTTTACTATCACATAAGTCAAAGAAAAGCAACAATTGAAAAGCTGGAAGGTGAAAATGACAAACAATGAATCAATTATCAAAATAGCTCTCAATACATTTTCTGCCGCTCCACTAATTCAATAATCAACTGTTTCAGCTGTCAGTGTCGTCATATTTAGTGGCAAAACCCCACTCACAGATTTCATCTTGTTAAAGTGAATAACGTGTTTCGCTTAAAAAATGACTAAACTATTTTGACAGTGGATTAATTATTCAAGTCATTTTTTAAGCGAAACACATTTCAAGGCTACAGTATAATGACCTATCCAGGGACCACCCCAGTCACCCCTTACTTTTGACTGTCCTATCAAGCTTGTTCCCAGTTTGAGGCATTTGTCAACTTTTAAATCTATCGGAACCCGCTAAGTGTCTCTGCTCCTCTTCTTCCCCTTCATCTCTTGTTCATGCTACCCCTCCCCCCTCACTCCAATCCCAAGGGCAAGCCGAAGGCTGACAGCTTTGTTTGTGTTCTCCACTAAGTGATTTTTAATCAACTGGTCTGCATGAGTCCTCCCAAGGGCCGGAGCAGCAGAGGCTGTGAGGGATTGAGCTGAGGGCTGGTGGATGGCTGCAGGGAGATAGTGGAGGTGAGAAGAGCAGCAGACTACCTCAAGAGTAAGCCGGCTAATTTTAAAAACGGTAAATGTGTAAAAAATATATAAATGTGTCCATATTAGCTTTTTCAGGTTGTTGTTGTTATCTGGACCTCTGTCCATACTAAAATGCCTGAACATGAACAAACGGCCAAATCTCTTTATTTTCCTGACGGTAAACAACAAAACTGCTGTCTGGGATTACCTACACTGGGTTTTACCTAGCAGGGCACTCGGAGAGCGCAGACCTCTGCCAGGGAACTCATTTTTCTGAGTATTTCGACAACACATGAATGCAACACAAACGCCCTGTCTCGCAATGTTATTGAAAGAGTTTATACAGAGAGTTAAACGGCAACAAGAAAACTGGATTCACAAAAGTATAAGCAAGCTGTTAAATAAGCATTGACCCTTGCGTCAAAATATTATTATGGAAAGAACAAGACATAAGTCCCTATAGTAAGTAATCTAGTGTGTGTATATACACGTAGGCTGTGTCCGAATCACTCCTTGTTTACTATACTAGTGCAGTGCCCGTGGCCTCTGGTATCGCTGCTTGCAGCTTTCTGGAGAACCGCTTCAACTTCAGCATAGTGAACAACTACACACTTGATGAATCTGCCTTGACATAATTGCATCTTCTAGCAATGCTAGAGTAAACGCGTTGTTTGCTAACACTTAGCTATTTGGGACCAGGCTATTTCCGAGAACAAAAGCGTTCATACTGTCATGGTTTTGGTGTTTTGTCTATTTTGGTAGTCTGTTTTGTATTTAGTTCTGTTTCCTGTTTTATTTTGAATTCTGTTTTCTTCATGGTCTTGTCTAGTTTTAATTCCTGTCTTGTGTTTTCCCGCCTGTCTGATTGTTCTGCCCCACCCTGATGTGTCTCACCTGTCCCTTGTTTCCTCGTTATCCTCTGTATTTAGTCTTTGTGTTCCCCTTGTCCTGCGTCAGATCATTGTATTGTACTGTACTGTTTCATCTCCAGTTGGTATTCCTGTGTGTTAGTCTTAGTGTTCCTGTGTATCTATTTTCTACTTTGACTTTACTTTGGATACCCTTTTGCCTGCCTATTCCAGGACTTCTTTGGTTTTGTATACTTTTTGTTCATTCATTAAATCCTCAAGCAACACTACTCCTGCCTGTCTGCCTGCTCTCTGCATTTTGGGTCCTACTTTCCTTGCAACGCCTAACACATACAGAAAGTTACATTGCTGATGCTTGAAATGTATTAGTTTGCTGCAATTAACCATCTCTGGTTTGTCTTTCTTCATCTGTTCTTGAATGTACTGTAGCAAACGAGGGAGAGCGAGCTGTGCCCAGCATGCCATTCGACAGTGTAACAGTTAATAGGGATCCCCTCTCAACACACTACACACGTACATAACACACTACTAATAAATATGTCCCAAAGATCTCAAGAGCTCGCACTTGACACTGCGATTACTTGTAGGGCTGACACCTGGTCGGCTGGTCACTGGTTGGTTGATATGTTCTTGTCTGACACAATTCTGATTGGTCTGACAATAGCTGGGGTTACTTTCATAATGCCATGTGCATGCAAAAGCGTTTTTTACCCATCTGAAACTGCTCAGCTGAGAGCGCTTGAGAGCGAAACCCTGGTTGCTATGTATCATAGCAACCAGACGCAACGTCTGGTTGCTATGATACAGAAGTAAAAATGTCGGCACAAGGTAGAGACAAGGTACTTGCTGTGGATGAAGGGAAGGCTGAAGCACGGACTATGTGGCCAGCAGCATAAATCTGTCCTGTGTTGTTCATGTAGGATGTGATAGTTGCCCCTAATTTCCACTGGGTGCTGTGTTCCAGGCGCGAGCCCTGCGAGCAATCGCAGCCATTCAAGTCAATGCTTGATAATACACCAGCCACGCCGCGTCCCAGAAGCGTGCGTGAAGCGGCTCTCCCCTCCGCTCCGCTAAAGATACCTGCCAAGTCTATTTTCACGCAAGCTGCAGGTCGAAGTGGAACAGCTAGAGTATCCAGTCAATTTACCAAAACGCCCCCCACCCACCCAATATCGTATACGTCTCCTCTACAACACCACAGACGACAAGAGATTCATCTTGGAGGTGGAAAAACACAATACAAAAGACAAAAGACATCACAGATCTTTTTTAATAAGGACAAAACATGGAGTTTAATTGCAGGAGTGCTCGGAGTGGAAGGTAGATGCTAGCTTAATAAACACGCGATTGTTCTGTAAATACTTGTAGAGACAATCAAATCTGCAAGTCAGCCAGCAAGACACTCCGCTTCTGAGACGCTCCCGGTGTGGTATGGTGGGTTGCTGAGGATGGAACGAAACCACGGCGCAGCTGGAACGCAGCATAGACGCGCCTGGTGGAAAATCGGGCTTAGTCCTTGTGGTATTTGTCCCACCCCTCCTTCACTGTGATTGGACAGCTGGGTAAAAAGTCACAGTGACAAGGACAGCGTTTTACCCATAGAAATAAAATGGATAGAAAGTGAATTCTGTGACAGTGAGGTGTGGGGGCATGGCAGATTGCTGTCAGCCGTCTGCTGGTTTTCGTTTATCGAAGCTGCCTGTGAAAACCCAGCGTTAACAGTGGTATGAGCGAAGAGTGCCCGGATGCTCACCGCTGCATGGTCAGCGGTGTTGCAGGCTGCCAGTGCTGCGGTCCCTCCTTCCCACTCCCCACCGCCACGGAGAATGTCTCTCGAGCTGCGTGCGTCCTCCCAGCGAGCTGCGAAACACTTTACACTGACATGTGTAGTCAAATGTGTCAAGACAATTAATAACAATCGCTTTTTTTTTATTTTGTACTAGTCAGATGACCACAGCAAACAGCTCAATGTCCTTTCTATCCATTTTATTTCTATGGTTTTACCCAAAGTTGAATATTTTTAAACTGTGGGCGACCAGAAAAAAACGGCAAACATGCACTCAGCAAGGAATAGACGATCAACGCCTCGCCACGTTGCTGGCATTTGTAGCATAGTGTAAACACGCGACACTCCCATTGCAAAGAATTCATAATAACGCTGGCCTTTTGAGGAGAAATACTGCTGCTTTGTGTGAATGTGATAAAAGGATTTTGCACGTATCAGCTGAAAACAGACATTTACATCTGAAAATGGAGTATGTCATAATATCTAGTATAGGGCTAATAGTGATATAAAGTGATAGATTTTATCCCCATTACATCACCTTGTCACAATCATGAACATGTCAGTTTAAAGTGTATTACACAGAGATTTCCCTGCCACTGAGCTGAGATTAAACCACGTGGGGCAGTATAATGTTGAAGGGAGTGTGTACTGATGGATTGTCGAATGGCGGTGATGTGTTGTGGAGGCGTTGAGTCTATGATGCTACTTATTAGGGGATGGGATTAGTCTACAGATTATTTATGTTATTCATGTGGTAATCCACAGACAGAGTGGCAACAGAGATTCTCACCTTATCAAAACATACGTACATCCATCAAATGCAGTCATTTAAGACTGGATCTGTTTCCCTGTACTCTTTTGCTTTATGGCTACCACAGTGTCATTTAAACCACTTAAAGTTAAGGTGTAAAAATATCCCGTTACAAGCCTTGTAGCAGGACAGAAAGTAGGGAGAAATGACAACACTTAGCCTACCTGTTTTCTTGGTGGATGAATCAGTGAGCCCACACACAGAGTGAAAGAAGAGGAGGCCATGGGCTTCTTATTTCATTCAATCTACCCTGAATGAGTCAAGGTCTCAGGCCTACAGAAAAATGGAGAGAGAGCGGGTAGAGTGTTATGGTATTGATGTTTTCCAATTGTTAAACAACCTTCAGCGAGAATGGCAGCCAGTATTACCAATCAGGCCTTAACTTTGAATGTAGAGACCAGAAATGATGGGGAGGCTGCATCTGTTGAAAACATTCCTCTTCTTTGAAATAAGTCAAACTTCTGCCACCTTTTAATGACCGGATTTGGGATCGCATCGGGGAGTACCAGTTGCTCACGTTTGGACAGGGCTCAGGTAGAAATGAGATTAGTCTTCTTCAGTGGCTCAACTTTAGCACCAACAGATCGTGGCGTAGGATGCACTGAATGCATCCAGCATCCTATACACACCCTCACTCAGCTGTTTTGCTATCCTGAGCGTCTGGTCTCGTTCCCTCTTTCTGCTCTGCAGAAGCAGCTGCGGAGGAGCAGAGATAACTCTTAACTTTGTTTTGACACTTTTGATTAAGGACCATTGAAGGAACACCTGTATGGCGGGAGGGAACAATGCACTGAGCCCGTAGAGAGATTGATTTTGTGCATTAGAGAAGCAGCCTTTGTCTAAAGCCACGAGGCCCTTTGTTATGCTAACCAGCCGTGGAAGATTTCCAATTCAATTTCACCTGAACGCTGGTCAGCAGCACGCTCCATTGTATGGCGTCCCTCGGGCCCCGGCAGCCCCCCCACCACCGCTGCCACCGCTGCCTCTCCCCTGTCGTCTCTCAAACTGCAATTTAGCTGCTGAGGAGGGTGTGTGTGTGTGTGTGTGTGTGTGTGTGTGTGTGTGTGTGTGTGTGTGTGTGTGTGTGTGAGTTGGGGCATGTGTGTGTATGTGGGGGGGGGGACTGTGGCCTAGATTGACAGCCGACTGGATACTCTTGCCACAATATTCACTGTATGCCGTCCTTGTGTGTGCAGTGGGCCGCGGAGAGGATCACAGTGAAATGAGATGATATTAATTATCCTAATCCTGATAGCTCTCTCTGAAACTCTGCTTCCACTCGTCGGTCTCGGGAGAGGACTTGGATGGTCAGACAGAGAGAATGTCAGAGAAATGAAATGAAAGCCGACAAATTCTGTAGAGAATACTCTCAACAAAAACACCTCTCACTGAATAAGGTAGATTTGCTGCTCTGTCTTTCGCTTTTCTTTTCATGATTTCATGGTCGCTTAATTGTCATTCTATTTCCAATACTACAGTCATCCGGTAATCAAGTTCTTTTTTGCCTCATTGAATATCTGAATTTGGAGTGAAAAAACAGTAGGAATGAAAATAGTATAAAATTATAAAATATTACATTTTCTTTTCAAACAAAATGTATGTTACTTCCAAACCTTCTACTACTTTGACTAAGTAAAACATTTATGCTCTTTATTTTCTGAAAAAAAAACTAAAGGAGGTGCCTTTTTTTTAATTGAATATTTCTGCAAAAGAGCCCATGATAATTGAACCAGAGGGGAAAGGCAGGCTGCATGAATAGGCCTGTATTACATAGAGATTTGTATTAAGATCAAGTCTCGACAGTGATGAAATAACACAATGCTCAGCTGCAACCATTTACTCCAATACATGCATTAAGAGAAACTTCATAACTCACTCATTATGCTTGATGATTGTATTATTTTAGTGGGGTCACACTCCAGTACGCTGAATTTGATAACATGACTCTGAGCTCACAGGCATTAATTAGTTTTTTCTTCTTCTTTCATGAAAGAAGCTGCTTGCTTTTGCTGAGTGAAATACAACTTAAAGATTCTTTCATGTCCTTTGAAGTTTGAGTTAATGCATCTGTGAGAGAGTGTATACGTACATACCTCCTGCTTTTTTGTCTGTTCTGTATTTGTGTGTATTGTACACAGTAGGGAGTCTTGCTCTCCGGTGCAGAATTTCTTTTGCAGAAATATGAATGGTTATTACAATCAAACACAGTGTTGTTTGTACAGTATATTTCACCACGTTTAAAATTAATTGATTTGTCGTTTATCTGTGTGTTTGCATGGTTGTTTTCGATTCTGATAGTTCTTTGTTCCGTAATGCAGCACATCAACACAAATGTGCACATAGAAAGGCCTAATCCTGGCCTGAAGTGGAGGTACAGTATATTTAGAGCGTTTTTGATTGTAAAGGTTGTTATTATTAAATTTGAGTGACGATCACGGTCGTTTGATCATGAATCAATGCCTCGCTATTCGTGTGATGTGCTTAAGGGGACGTGGAAGTGTAGAAATTGTTTCATGGGGCATTTTGTGTTTCTTGATCTTTGAGGGGCTCTTGTCTTCCCTGTAGCCTGATGAGACCCCTGCAGGCACCAACCCACCCCCCCCCCCCCCCCCCCGCTACCTTACTCACATCCTGAAACCACTGCACCAGACGAAGTGAAGTGAGGAGAATAGCTGTTTACCCCTTGTGCCTGAGGTATCAGTGCCAGCATAGAGTGGCACATCCCCCCCCCCCTCCCACCCATCCCCCCACCCTTCAAAAGGCTTGTGAAGTGTGAAGTATATTTTTGTTCTAGTGTTTTTACACCAATTTTAATTCCACAGCTGCATATCTGAGAAGCAGGATTTCCTTGGTTAGCTTCCCAGATTTTCTTTCTCTCCATCTTGCTATTTCCCTCCCTTATATCCTCCCTCTCCCTCACCCACCCCGCCTCCTTCTCCCAGCCCTACAATCCCTAACCTCTCTGTGTCTCTCTTTCCTACAAACCCTCCCTCCACAACAACCCCCCCCCCCCCCCCCCCCTTTCCGTTGCCTGGAGGCTGATTATTTTAGTGGAAATACCGCCATCGTGTATCGCTGCCAGATTCTGCCAGCCCAAGCCTCTGCCACCCCGCCCCTCCCTCCCCGCCCCCATACCCACATCCCTCCACTTAGAATAACCAATCTGATGATGTGACAGTTTCTTTCTCCCTGTAGAAAATCTGCCTCTAACCCTTTTTCTCTCCCTCTTGCATTTTGGATTCCAGTGTTGTTTGACATGTTATGGAAGGGTTTCAGCTTCCCACCTCCGCAATCCTTATTCTATCCCAGGGAAGTGTTTGGCATGGGAATCTAATACTTGGCAAAGAGGGCAAGGAAGGAGGTGGTGATGGAGGGAAGGAAGGGGGTGATATCTTTTTAAACGCACTCCATTCTCACTTAAATATCCTCTTCGTTTCCAGCCGTGCATCTGATTTAAACTTTGATTTCACTGGAGCTTTCTTTCTTGTGTGTTTTAATTTGTTGTTGCGCAACTTCACCCAAAGTTAAAAAGGAAATATTGTGTATTGTAAGAAATTATTTATATGTCCCTGAGTGCATGCGTCTATTTACTTGTGTGTCATGTAACTATATGCCAATAGTCTTTGGTCCTTAGGTCGATGGTCATCGGTTACCATGGCGTTGGCAGGAGGAGAAATCAGGTCCGGTTACAAAGCTTTGATGGCAGAGACATGAAAGCCTCTTTCTTCATAACAGCGAGATGAACCGTAAGAGTTGTAACTCGGCTGTAT